>JACXGJ010000531.1:43617-119644 GCA_016801105.1 Esox niger | reverse complement strand
AACTCATTGCACCTGTTGTCTCGTTTAGCGCACCTGATCATCATTTAGTCATTCCCCTCAGTATATATGTTCCCTCTGCTCCCTTTGTCTTTGTGTGTTATTGTCTCTACTCAGAGCAGATGTCAGCTCAATTAAAACCATTTAACTTACCAGCTCCGCAGTCCGCTCCATGTCTCCAGCCTTCCGTAAAGCCTGACACCTTGTTGTCAGAAATGAGTCTTAGTGCTCTTCCATTCAATCTTTACTTTCCTTTGCCGTTGGTGCACCTGGACATGGACAAACCAGTAGAAAACAGTGTCAACCATTTGATTCAATTCGTACATAATTTAATTATATCACTTTTGCAAATATATTGTTGAATCATTACTTGTGGATCTCATAGTAAACATCTTTACATCTGAGAACTTGAAGTGACTCGATGTTAATTTATGTTTGAAAAAAGTTACCAACCAAGCAAGTTAGAAGTTGACTTACTGTACTGTAGCTTGCAAATGTTAGTTGGCTTGCTAGACAGTACTGTAATTCGATGGAATCTACCAAAGTGATTTTAGCTGTATGACAGATGGTTATCTATCTGCTTCGTTAAGAAGATAAATAGGCTTACCTGAGATTCCTTGTACAGAATTGATGTTGGCTTAACGAACTAAACTGATTTATTTGTTGCAAATTAATTATTTAAAAATCATACAATGTGATTTTCGGGATTTTTGTTTTAGATTCCGTCTCTGACTGTTTACGTGTACCTATGATAATAATTACACACCTCTAAATGCTTTGTAAGTAGGAAAACCTGCAAGATCAGCAGTGTATCAAATACTTGTTCTCCCCACTGTAGTTACGTTTAAATTTGTATATTGGGGGGGACAAATCATAGTTTTCTCCAGGATGGGGGGCATGTCCCCCTTGGGATTTCAGCCTATGTTGGAATGGCCCAGCCAGAGCCCAGACTTGAATCCAATTGAAAATCTGTGGGGTGATCTGAAGAGGGTTGTGCACAGGGGATGTCCTCGCAATCTGACAGATTTAGAGCACTTTTGCAAAGAGTGGACAAATATTGCCACGTCAAATATTGCCATGCCATGCTAATAGAGTTTTTTATTTTTCCTCCTCAAAGATTTCAGTTTTTTTATTTTATTTAATTGTTCACGTTATAGGTTATATTAAAGGTGAAAAAAGTTCTGACTTGATCTTTAAAAAATAAATTACATTACAAACACCTAGCATTTTATCAGGGATGTGTAGACTTTTTATATCCACTGTGTATGCAGGGCCCAGCTTTATAAGAGACCTTGGTATCAGTCTGTGTTGAAATAAAGGTATTATAAACAACAATGACAACATAACAATAAAAAATGTGTCCCCCCCAAACATCTAACTCAATTCTACTCCCGAGTCGATCTTTTACAGTAACCTATCACACGCCGAGGATTGGCCGCCTCTGCCCGCCGCCAAGGACTGGCCGCTGCCGCCGCCCGCCAAGGACTGGCTGCCTACACCGCTTGAGCCCACAGCGACCTCTACTGTCCCGGCCGCTCCGCAGCCAGAGCCCGCGGCGCCCTCTACTGTACCAGCCGCCTGTTAACCAACATGACACAATCCCATAATTGTTACAATTACAATATAAATAGAACTATTACATAACATTTAATGCATTTTAATATACCTGTAGACTTGTAACATTTTGTGAGTTAATTTGAGCTTTGGAAACAATTGCTCAAATAATTATGAATTATTCTGTAGAAGCAAACCTTCAATATCTACATTATAGTAAGTCTGAAATAAAACTGATTACAGTTATATTGCAACTTTTTCTGGCATGAAAACGTTCATCTTCAGTCTCACTAGAAATTGCTCAAGTCTTATGAATATTCCTGTGAAGAAAGTAAATACTCATAAGCCTATTACTGGCTAATAAGCTGTTAAAACTGCCAGTGGCAAAATCCATACAGTTCATAGACGCTATTATAGAGGTGAATTTAATGCAAAACGTTTGTCAGTTAAACACAATGTTCAATGGAGTCTAGTGACTACTGAAACATGTAATGACATGGTGTACTGGTTAAAGACAGTGCCTCTCTTGGAAGCCCCAAGTTCGAATCTATAGAAAGCAACGACATTTATTAATTTTATTTGTGGGCTGCAATAAAACGTTATGTTTCTACAGTATTGCGACTATTTCTGCTAGATTCCAAGATTCTCTCGTCTTTTCACTTGATTAAAAAGTTAGTTATCGTCAAATGTATTGATACTTATTGTATCAATGTCAGGATTTGTTCAGGGTAGACATAAGAGGCTATACAGACACCCACGCCTGCCGATAAGGGGAGACAAACGGGTCTGTTGTCCCAGGCCCAGGGTAGGGGGGGGGCAGAACTGGGCCCTCATACATTAATGGAGTAAAAAATATATATGCCTATTTGTGGAAAAAATATGTGATATTTGAGTTACATAAAAGAGAGGAAGAGCAAGGGAAAATGAGAGATCTGGGCGCGAGGGAGCATATCTATTGTCATCCCAGGCCCAGGCAAGACTGTCAGCTGGCCTGCTGACACCCGACAAATGTACAGCTATGTGCTTTAGTGGTTAACGACCCACAGCCACCCACATGTGCGACCTGGGTTCAAATCTTGAGAGGGCAGCACTTTCTATTGCGGTCCGGCTAATCTAGGCTTGCCTGGTTTCTTGTTTTTATAACATGTACAGAGGTAATGTCAGCTTTCAAGGCAGGCGGAGACGAAGCAGGATGCAGAGACAAGGGTTGCTGATTCATATATTTTAATTGTAGGAGCTGACTTGCGCTCATCAATAGTGAGACAATAACACACAAAGACAGAGGGAACATAGAAAACATATATACTGGAGGGGATATGACTGGATGAGGATCAGGTGCGCTAAACAGGACAACAGGTGCGATGGATTGAAGATGGGAGTTGGTGTTAGAAGGCCGGTGACATCGAGCCCTGAGGCCCGCCTCCTGCAGGAGGAGGATGAGCAGCAGATGGCGTAGTTGTCACAGGTAAACAGAGGTAAAATCACTCGTCAAACCTTCCTAGCGAGATAATGGTCACGGAATTGTGGTTTTGAACCTAACTAAGCAGTATCTTAAAATCAACCATTTCTATGAGATACAGGGAGCCTATGCAGATACCTATGAATTGGTGTAATGTGTTTTTGTTAGAAATCAAGCAGCACATCAGGCATGAGCTGCACATTTCTCAGGGCTTTTTAGAGACCTGAAAACAGGCCATCACAGTAGACCAACTACTAGAGATAAATTTGGATATGTTTTTCTAGATCTTGCCTTGACATTCATTTTCTAGTAATATTTTAGCTATGATTTTCTTTATCATCCCATTGTTGTAATGCTAATATTGTTGTGTATAGCCCCATTATAAGATCAGTAATGTTGCTAGCTAGCTACAACGTGAGAGTTATATTCACACGTTTGATGTTTTCCTTCTTGATTACCAGTTTGTGCTTTTGTAACTGATTTCATTGGTAAAATACATAGCATTTGAGTTGTTTCACGTGTTTTAGAGTTGTTAGAATAAATTCAATCTCACACAGTAAGTTACTTTTTTGCATTAATTATTACCTTTTATCTGTTGTAGATTAATGAGTTTTTCCCACCAATTTAAGAAGAGAAACGTCCAATAATGTTGTGGCAGAAAAATGTGACGGTAAAACAAGGCTATACATGTATGTTTGTATTCAGTACATGGAAGTCAGTGATATGTTTAATATATTAAATGAGGCAATACTTTTCATTTGACTAAAATGTGACTAAAACAACTCACTGTTTTCGTCATTTTGACAATAACTAGACCAATGTAAAAATGTGTCTAAAATGTTCAGATATTTTAGTCAAAATTATGAAGCCTAGACTAAATCAAAAAACGCTGATAAAACTAACACTGAACAGTAGGCTACCATATGAAGGTAAAACAGTGAACGGTTTTGTAGGCATAAAAACGATTTGCAAAATTTTAATATGTTTTAGTTTTCAAAAAAGCATTAGCATACTTGTATCTAACTTTTAGTTAACCAATCTGGCTAGATTCCGGAGCATGCTTACCCCAGGGAAAGAAGCATCTAATCCCGCTAGCTAGGCAAAATGCCACTTTTCTAAAAAAAACACATTTAATTAAATGAGACAAATCTTTAAACTGTTCATTCTCCTTAATATTTTGTTACCGCTGAACATTGCCATCGCCACATGGATTTTTTTCACAAAATGTTATATATTGCTGTCACAAAATATAACAGGGTGTTCCCAGATGCATCTGGTGGACAAGCATCTGATGGACAAGCAGTTGAATCAGTATGACTATTGCCTAGCTCATGGCGCGTTATATACCAGTCATAAATTCTACTGGATCTTCAATATTCATTTTTTATGGCAAATGTAACATTATTTAAATTAAAGTTTTTGACGGACCGCTTAAGCGGAGCCGGCCTAGAAGGTCGAATGTCTCTTACTGAGTCTGTCCGTCCTTGACGGACTGATTACCCCTGTTAAATCGTAGTGGTTAGAGACGCAGGCTACGGAACAACAGATCCCGCATTCAACTCCGATTACAGTCAATACACATTATGCCTGAGGTTCAGGACAGACAAAAACTTCGCTGGTAATAACTTTATGTAGCTACATACTAGGAATGCTAAAATGAAACAATTCTGGTGGATATAAGGATTTGTTCAGGATAGACAAACACTTTGCTGGCTACACGATTATCTCGTATTTTCACTTGACGTCAAAGTCCGTTATTGTCACCTATATTGAAACAGTAGTTATTGTATCAATGTCATTCAGGAATAAGCTGTTAAAACGGCTAATCGCAAAGGCCATACAGATAATAAATGCTATTTGTGGTGGAGGTAAATTTAGTAAAAAAACGTGTTTTACATAATTATAATATGTCTAGCGACATATTACTGGCTAATGAGCTTTTAAAACGGCCAGTGGCAAAAGTCATATAGATAATATTTTTGGTGGAGGTAGATTTAATTAGAAACGTTAACCAGTTTAACACGATGGTTAATGGTGTTTAACGAAATATTCAAACATCCCGTGATGTTAATGCATGACATATAATGTCAATATGCTATACTGACACCCGGCAAATGTGATGACATCAGCTCTGTTATGCTGTGGTTAAAGACAAAGTCTTTCACTTGGGCGACCTAGGTTAGAATCTTTAGAGAGCAGCCATGATCAACACTTTCTATTGCGGGCCGGCTGAACTAGGCTTACCTGGTTTCTTGTTTTTAAACAAATAAGGGATAAGTCAAAATGTCGAATTGAAGTTTCATTCACCTTTAAATTATTTACAACCGTAGTTCTACTGAGTTCTTACCACTTCAAAAACTCTAATTGTCCTCCCCATGCTAAAACGGGCTGTTGGGAACTCAAATACGACCCCCACGTTCCACAAAGGGAGACTGGCATGTCTATGCAGTCTGTGGACGCATTAGCCCTCTGCGTCATTTCCTTTTTTAGCCTGTGTAGGATTCGTTCTCGGACGGCCTGTACTGGATTGAGCTTGTCAAATAAACTAATCTGAAAAAACATCAACGTGCAGCTAAGACTGAATACAGTGTTGAAATACGCATGTATATGTTTTACACGTTGCATTGTTTTAATTGATATCGTAAATAGCTACTGCTTTGCAACGTATACAAACTAGAAGACTTGGGGCACCCTGACCAAAACACGCCACCGCAGCAAAACAGGCTATACTCAGGTAACGTCGATTTTTAACATTACTAGCTAGCTACAAAAGGAAAGCAGGCTAACCTTCCTAGCTGGTCAGCTACGTTGCTGAAAACAACTCTGATATCTTAGAGATATTTAGAGGGTGGACCAGTTATATATAGCTAAATCAGTCCTGACAGGATTCGTGCGTGTAAAAGAAGATAGAAAGGTGGGAAGAAAAGCTAACTAACGTAAGCTAGCGTACGTCAAAGGTTAGAGTAGTGCTAGATGATTCTTCTGTTTGTTTACAATAAACGTTAGCTTGCTAGCTAGCTTGGCTATTTGCTAAAGGTAGACCGCTAAGTTGTTTGTAAGAGTATCTACTTGTGCGTCACGTTTCAGTTTCAGTTGCGGTTGGAAAGTGACAGGTGTTGTTGTTTTCGGTTCTTGTTTAAAGAGAGTCACCAAACTGAGTTCTTGCAAGCTAGCTAACGTTAAGGTTAGCCAGCTGGTATATTACCAGACTAAGACGATATTGGCAATGGCATTGGTAGTAACGTACATTGTCGTTTGTACTGGTTAACAAAAACATGATTACTTGTTCCAACTAGATAATATTTGCAATCCAACATGCTCTACTGTACCCTTTACATTTTTACATCCTGAATCTATTTAATTGTGGATTTCAAATGTAGCAGCTAGTTACACCTCAACAATCCAATTCTGCACAGTGTCACGATAGGCAAGGCAGTAACTAGTTCATTTGTGGCTTTGGTTTATGTTCCAGTTTAAGTCTGTTTACTGTACGCAGTTATGCTAACGTTGTTAGGTTACGTGACATCAAGTTTGAACCTGGCTTTTTTCAGCTTGTCTTGACTTGAGTCTTGAGTTACTCAAGTCTGCCTGAAACATGATGTAGCTAGCCTAGCTAACTGTCAGTTTACCATCTTATATTAATTTTGTAAGGTTTGGTTTTAGGTAAGACACAGCGGGCACATAACTGGCCAATTTGACTTGCTCTCTGTACACCCATTGCAACACTTTATCCCAGCTGGTTTGGCGTCCTCTGGGACATTTCAATGTTCAATCGCGCCTTGTTACTCAAAGTATTTCTCCATCGTTAAAATTACAAGCAATGCGTCAAATTGTTTTGTGTAATTTTTTTAACCAGAAGTTAGATGCCAAATTGTTTTTTTTCGTGGAAAGTCATACTGAATATAAAACATTCAATCACTGCACATTTTCATCTTGCAAAAACATGTATTATTCCTCTCACGTTATGATTTGTTTATCTAGGTGTCGGGGCATTGTTGACACTGAGACCCTCCTGAACAGTCCAACAGTCTCCCAGGCCCCCCTCCCTTTACCCTACCCGTTCCCCACCCCTCCCCCCACAACCTCCACATCCATCACTATGAATGAAGTCAACGTTGTCAGAGAAGGATGGCTCCACAAAAGAGGTGAGGACACAGTTCCTTATAATGAAATGAAAATGGGAAGGGGAAAATGGAATTAAAATAAATATCAGTAATAAATAGGAATGTAATAAACATTGATTTACAGATGGTCTACATTTGAATTTGTATACTTTCGTGCAGAGGCAGGCAACTGTTTTGACTCGAGGGCCACATTGAGATTAAAAGTGCTGTAGATATATTTTTCCTCACAAGTTCATCAAAATCAGGTTGCTGGCCTGAAAGGAATTTAGCCTACCCAAAATTAAGCACTTACATTTTTGAATTTGGTTATATATCCTTAGATGCACCGATACATCATCCAGTAATCAGTATCTGACGATTGCAGGCAAACATTTTATAATTGCTTTAAAATGGCCAATTATTTCTGACTGATCGTGCTTTTTATATTTATTAGATTGAGTTGTGTTTTATTGTTATTAATTCTTGACTTATTAAAATAATATGGAAAGATTTATATTATACGTAAAGACAGAAATAAAAAAATTGGTATTGGCCAATTGTTCAATTTGGTCTGCTATTTTATGCCCTTTCATAGTACAACAATAACTATATGCCATTTGGTTGGATGGCATGGTTATATAAGGATTATTTTATTCATCAATACAGATCCTTGCTTCTTGTTTTAGATTACAACCAATTTGCTGAGTTTGGTTAATAGCAGCTCTTGATTCTGAAAACGTTCTTACAGGGATCATTTGTAAAACAAAAGACTAATTCTGTACTACCAACATTTAAATGACATCTACCTTTTTGTATTTCCTTTTAGTTGCCTCATACTCACAGTGCTATCCCCCTCCCTAACCGTGTTCATTTTCAGTATGGACTAGTTAATACTGTTCTAGCCCTGTTCAGTAAGGGAAGGGGAGGAGGAGAAACATTGTTAATGAAGAAATTGTCAGTGCAATCAATGGGACTTTCCATGAGGGCTATGTCATGGACAAGCAACAATTTCTCCTATGACTGGCGGTGGTCCGTGGACTAGGATTTGAGAACCGCTGGAGAATCCAACGGCACTATCCTAATAATATCTGCCACCGATCCTTGTTTGTCTGTCATTATATTCCCCAAATATTTAAGTTTTATATGTAGTTTTTTCACCGGGTCACATAGTATTTCTCACGTAGGGTTTAGTGCGCTATTCTTCTGCATATTGTTTTTTGCGATGTTTAATATGTACGTGGACCGCATCATTACAGGAGCTAAATGCTCAGTATTAGTCTTTTGTCTGACAGTAGACTTGTTATTCTTATTTATTTGTGTCAATTAAGATCTTAATAAAAATCTTACTCCATATTATTTTTTTAAATATTTTTTTAAAGTAATTTCTTTATTGTCTTATCCAGGGCAACCTACAGTAGTGAGGAAATACATTTAGCCCATTCTATAAGCCAGTGGCTATAAATAAAATGTGGGCTGTTGGGGGGGTACTCAAGGACCAGAGATGGGGACCAACTAGGATGCCATCAGGGCTTTCTGTGTTAATATTTTATCGTCAGTTTCAAATGCCCAAATGAGTAAACTCTACGACTAGCCCTAAGCCTAGTCTAGGACTAAAAAAAGAAGCCCAGTGGAGTCCTATTTAACGTGATATTTTTGGTCCTGTACAAGGCCTAATCTGTGTCTGTGAAACCGGCGCTTAGTGTTTTTGCCCTGATATCAATTTGGATAAAACTACTCATTCAAGGGTGATTCTTTATCTGTAGTATTTTTGACATTGTGGAATAATAGTGAAGTCATCAAAACTTTGAAATATCACATGGAACCCAAAATAGTTTTAAGCATATAAAAATACATTTAGCCTATATTTAAATTATTCTATGTAGCCACCCCTTGCCTTGATGACAGCTTTGCACACTCTTGGCATTCTATTAACCAGCTTAATGAATGCTTTTCTTCCATTTTACGGAGTTTCCACATACGCTGAGCACTTGTTGACTGCTATTCCTTCATTCTGCTCTCCATCGCAGTTGGGTGGTGTTTGGGGGATTGTGGAGGTCAGGTCATCTGCTCTATCTCTCTCCTTGGTCAAATTGCCCTTACACAACCTTGAGGTGTGTTTTGGGTCAATGTCCTGTTAAAAAGCAAGTTATAATCACACCAAAGGCAAACTGGATGGCTTATTGCTGCAGAATGCCGTGGTAGTCAAGCTGTTTGAGTTTGCTTTGAATTTGAAAATAATCACACACCGTGTCACCAACATAGCCCCCTCACATTACCTCCTTCACGGTGGGAACCAGATGGAGATCATCCGTTTGCCCACTTTGCTTCTCACAAAGTCATGGTTGAGGGACATAACATCAACATTTTGGACTCATCAGATCAATGGACAGATTTCCACCAGTCTAATGTCAATTTCTCGTGTTTCTTGGCCAGAGCAACTCTCTTGTTATTGGTGTCCTTTCATAATGGTTTGTGAGTCACGCAATCTCTTCTGAACAGTCAATGTTGAGATTTGTCGGTCACTTAAACTCTGTGAAGTATTTATTTAGGCTGATAACTGAGTTGCAGTTCATTGCCAGCTTCTGAGGCTGGTACATCTAATGAACTTATCCTCTGCAGTAGAGGTAACTCTGGGTCATCCTTTCCTGTGGCGGTCCTCATGAGAGACAGTTTTATCTAATCATTTGATGGATTCTACAGCTGCTCTTGAAAAACATTCAAAGTTCTTGAAATGTTCCATATTGACTGTCTTGTCTTGAAGTAATGATGGACTGTCATTTCTCTTTACATATTTGAGCTGGTCTTGTCTTAAAATGGACTACAAGAGTAAAGACAATGATCTTCTGTAAACCAACACCACCTTTTCACAACGCCACTTGGTTGCCTCATACGCATTAAGAAGGAAATCAGTTATACATGTTAACTGAAATACATTCCAGACTATGTCATGAATTGATTGACAGAATGCAAAGCTGTCATCAAGGAAAAGGGATGGTTACTTTGAAGAATCTGCAAAATAAAATGTAGCCTTTTTTGATTTGTTTACCACTTTTTGGGTTGCTAAATGATTCCATGTGCAATTTCATAGTGTTGATGTCTTCACTATTATTTTGCAATGTGGAAAATAGTAAAACATGATGTAATGAGTAGGTGTCCAAACTTTTGACTGGTACAGTATGTGGGGTAATAAAAGCTTTTTTTGTTAAACAAATTATAAAACTAACCAAACAGAATACATACAATTTAAAACTGAAGTTAAAAGTAGCCTATATTGTCCTTAATGCACACTACATTTTCTATTTCCTCACTTTTATGTTTTCTCAGATCTGTTTGAGAAGCCATGGGTAATAACATTTCAGGTGTAATTTCCTGACAGTTGTGGATAATACTTGTTTATCCTATTTGTTTGAGTTCATGATGGCTTGGGTGCCTGTGTGCTCAGAGGTTGAAAACCACAGTATGCATCTGGGGATTTTGGATAAAGTGTCCTGATTGAGCAAGCAGCACAATAAGATTCAGGATGGCTTTGCAATGTTCTTCTGAGGATACATCTTGTCATCAATTGGACAATTTCACTGGGCACTGCTGTGAATAAGTGGGGCTTTATGCGTGAATTGGGAAGATTTTCTCCCTTCAATATAGTAGAATGATTCGCGAATGTTATTTATAATGTATAAATCCCAGAGAAATTTGCGTTTTTATGCCACATCGTTGACCTGAATATTCATGCTTGTTTTGTGATTCTTTAAAAAAAATAGTTGGTACATGCACTAATTTACTTTCTGTTGATACATTACCAGTCAGGCCAAAAGATCTTTGCACTAAAGCAGACTGGAATTCCTTATAATAAAAGGCCATTAGCATAATTTTCAAAATGTCACAAGAGTTATTCCATCCTTGTGTGGAAATGTGTAAACCATGTTAGATTCAGGAAAATCAGTTTTACCAGTGCTGAGCATAACCACGCTGCTATGTAGTAGAATGTACATGATGGCTTACTTTGCTTGACATGCGTGACAATGTTCAGTGTTCAATGTTTACTCAGGCCTGCATGTCTCTCTGTACAGGTGAGTACATCAAGACTTGGCGGCCACGTTACTTCATCTTGAAGAGTGACGGCTCATTCATCGGCTACAAAGAGAAGCCTGAGTTGTCCGACCAGAGCTTGCCCCCACTTAACAACTTTTCAGTTGGAGGTAAGTGTCACCATGTAAAACAAGTCTAGTTCTGCCGGCACGCAATAGGAAGGGTCTGCCCTCTCCAGATTTGATCCCGGTTCGCCCACGTGGAAGGCTGTGTTGTAAACAACTACACCACAGAGTTGTACATTTGATGGGTGTCAGTACAGCCTCTTATGTCTACCCTGAACAAATCCTCTTTTGCCACCGGCCATTTCAACAGAGTATTAGCCAGTAATAGGCTTTACCAGTCTACAAACTTACTGGAATACTCATAAGAATTGAGCAACTGCTAGGAAGTCTGCCAAAGCTATTTCATTTCATGGCATAAGAATATTATTTTATTTATTTCATGGCATAACGTCATTTTTTCTTTCATTCGTAAATTACATTAAAACAATAACTCAATAAAGGTGACCATAACTAACTTTATCATCAAGTGAGAAATGTGGAATCTACCAGAAATAGTCTCAATACTGTATAACCGTAGTTTTATTGCGGCCCACAAATACAATTAAGAAATGTTGTTGCTTTCAATAGATTCAAACTTACGTCTTCCACGTGAGGTACTGTCTTTAACCACTACGCCACAGCATTGCACGTCTCGGCAGTCGCTAAACACTATTGAGCATTGTGTTAATTTGTACTGTTCGGGCGTCCCGTCGATGGGACGGTTCAGACTCAATTTGCGGCATGTGACAAAAACTGCGACGAGTCGTAAAATATCCTTTTTTTGGTCTAGGCATGTCTTATATTTTCAGAAAGCTTGGAATCTCATTAAACTAACTAGAAGACCAATTTAAAATAGCTATTACTACGACAAAACACTGTGCAATCGTTTCACGATAGTCAACAACAACAAAACACTTTTCTGTAGGCAGCGGGGTTCATACATTAATGTAAGACGGAAAATATTTTATTTACGTTACTGGATCTCCACAGATTTCCAATTCCTCTGTTCCCGGAGAGGACGGGAAGCTTATTTTTGCTTGGTGAAATCTGTTTTATTTCTCAAAAAGGATCCATGCGTCGCAGAATGAAATATAACTCGATCAACTTGGAACAAAACTATTCATGATATTTAAACCATAAAACAAGTTTTTCCCCGTGACATTAGGTATCTCTGTAATAATAAGACACTGAAGAAGCTAACTAGCCTCATGCCGAGATTCTACACAGCGAATCAGCTCCGCAATACCTCAGTGAACCCACGTAGTGCGCCTCACTTTACGCACCAATAAGATGGACCAACACAAACTTGAATGACACTACCTGCCTCCAATGATGACCAATGCATTTGAAGCTAGCTCGAACGCCAATGAGCTGGCCTTTCTTGTGATGTGTGAATTTCCACTGTGGGATGAAAGGGCTGGAATCTAGAGCTCGGCGCACCCGCCCACCCCTGGTTCATTTCGACGTGAGAGGGCATCAGAGCGCATTAGCACTTTCTCCTTGTTTTGTCTGTTTTTTTCCGTCATGTTTTGGGCCCAGCTGTCAGAGACCATGGTCTGAGATATAAAAAGTCTACATACCCCTGTTAAAATTTCCCCCTTGCAGCCTTCAGTTTGTTTTTCAATTGAATTGTTCCCATTATAGGTCACAAGTGGAAAAAGTTATGATATGATTTATCTTTGTATCATTATTTTACATCACATCAACACGGTGTGTAGACTTTATATCCACTGTATATGAAGGGAAACTACCTGTATGAAGGGAAACTAATGATTCACCATATATGACATTTCTGATAGTGTGTAAACCTTATTTGTTATTACAAACAGAGATTATTTTTGAATGCTTGGGAATTTAATCATTTATCCAATTTGTCCATTTGGGGAGATTTGGGGACAATCGAAAAGGACACTTTGGAGTCCTCTTACAAAATATTTAGCAGCTCTATGGTCATTCAATGTAGCTGCCCAAAACTTAACCTACAGTCTGCTGCCATTTATTGGAATATATGTGAAGTGTCTCCAGCCAATGCATGGCCTTCCCACTGCATTTCAAACATGATGATACAAATAAAAAAGACACAACAACGTATGTTTTTGGTTTGTTTTATCTTCTGCTACATCTATTGTGTTATACTTTCAAGCATTAATTTGTGATTCTTACAAACTACAGAGTGTCTCCTTTCAAATGGAACCAAAAATGTTTCTATTCATTTGTGAAAACATATTTGCTTGCTAAGAAAGATAGCAAGCGGTTTGACTAGGACATAGCCTTAACCTTTTGAACAAACCACAGCAAAAAATGCAATCTACATACCTGACTAAGATTAATCAATCATATATTATGCCTAGTTGCTATGTACTGTTATTAAATGTTACTAAAGAGAATGTGAGGATATAGTCATTAATGTGAAATAAAAGTAATTCTATGTAATGTGCTTTTCATTACCCACTAGCCACATAACGAAAAGTGCTTTAACTATGTGCATTCTGCCCTGTTGCTTTCAGTGGAATGTGCTGGGTCGTTACTGTACATCAACATGTAGCCTTTTGGACTGAGACATTGGAGGAAAGAGACAGTAGTATAAGTTACATCATGTTCTCCCATTCGCTTAATATTTTTCCGTAACAGATGTCATTTTATTAAAGAACAACTGATTCCAAGAGTGAAAACCATCTTCTGACCGACCCAACTTTACAAACCAGGGCCACAAACACTCTGGCACACCAACCTTAAGGCCATTTATGACCCTATAACATTTAAAATCAGCACCATGTCGGAGCCAGTAGAAATGATGTTAAAGTATCTCATTACGCAGGTGCCTCTGGCTCTGGCAGTGTTTGTTCTTATGCCGGAGCCACCTGTACATTATATGCAACGTTAATTAAATGAAAGCCTCCGTTGCTTTGAGGGTCTCTACGCCCTATAAACAAAACACCCTAGATGAAAGCGTGACATTCTCTACAAACAAATGTAATCTCCTCCCACCTCCTGTGGTCCTTCCAGAGTGCCAGCTGATGAAGACGGAGAGGCCCAAGCCCAACACGTTTGTTATCCGCTGCCTGCAGTGGACCACGGTCATTGAACGGACCTTCCACGTGGAAAGCAATGCAGAGAGGTGATATAGGGCGGAAAGGTAGAGGGCACTTGTGAGTTGTGGTCACTCTAACGGGTGTTTGTGTGTCTCCATCAGAGAGGAGTGGATACGTGCCATCCAGGCGGTGGCCAATGGGCTGAAGGTGCGAGAGGAGGAGGAGCCTATGGACCTGTTTGGCTCTCCCAGCGACAGCAGCCTGGAGGAGATGGAGGTGGCCATGTCCAAGACCCGCTCCAAAGTGGTCAGTGTTTCTGTGTGTGCGAATGCAGGTTGTTTCTATGACATGATAGACATGCTCACTTACTACCAAAACAAAGATGGTTGAATTTCCTGTCTCTCTGTGTTCTCAGACAATGAGTGACTTTGACTACCTGAAATTGCTGGGAAAAGGCACATTCGGAAAGGTGATCCTGGTCAAAGAGAAAGCCACAGGGATGCACTACGCCATGAAAATCCTTCGCAAGGAGGTCATCATTGCTAAGGTAGTGGCCTCACTTATAGCACCTTAAAGATGCAGTGAGACTTACTCTAAATGTGTTATCAGAAGTGGAAAACTTGTTATTTGGCTGAATCCATATAGTCTAATGTCCTGTATTCTGTGTTCTTGTCTCCTAATCCTTGGAATAGCTTACATGTTATGACAATGTCAGAAGGCATTATACCAGTCATAGATTTTGAGCCATGGTATATTGGCCACCTGGGGGAGGGAGGTTGTCTGATATGCAACAGCTTTTACCCTGGTGTGGCCCTTGTAGCCTGACCCTCTTTGTTTGATTGCCTGTCCAGGATGAGGTGGCCCACACGGTGACAGAGAGCCGAGTTTTGCAGAACACCCGGCATCCTTTCCTCACGGTGAGTCTGTGCTTCTTTTCCCCTAATAACATGGGCAGGTCCAGAACCCGTACCTCCATCTAATGTATCTTGATGTGGGAAGGATAATGATTAGTTGTCTCCTTTTCCCTTCCAGACACTGAAATATGCTTTCCAGACCCATGACCGATTATGTTTTGTGATGGAGTACGCCAACGGTGGAGAGGTAGTTTTATTTTTGTAACTTCACATTATTTTCACATTAAATGCTAAACAATTCAACAAATCAATATTTTAAGTCACTAATAGCAAATCTGTGTACCCAGGACCAGAATTAAAAATACTGATCATTTGGATCAGTGGCAAATAGTGCTGTTCTTTGATGGTCTGGTTGGTTTTCTGACAGGCATTGTAACAGCCTAGGTTGTTTTAGAAAAGGTGTCTTCTTTTTAGGTGACCTACAGATGGGGGACATATTTATGTAAAAATCAGCATAGTGTCTCAGTAAGGCGATGGGCCAGCATGACCCCAGGACCGCTTCATTGCTCCTTGGCATGCATTCTATGAGGCTCAGGAACAGTAATGAAGGGGTGGAAATCAATCAATCAGTCCATTCTTCCAAAATATTCTCATTTGTTGTTTTTCTGATAGTGGTGGAAAGCGCTGTCTAGCAAGTTCATCCAAAGTCTTCCATAGATTTCCAGTTGGGTTGAGATCTGGTGACTGAAGGCCATAGCATATAATTCACATAATTTTCATGCTCATGAAACCATTGAGTGACCCATCGTGCCATGTAAATGAGGGCGTTGTCAGCCTGGAAGAGAGACAAAAATGAACCCTCTTTCAAAGTCACTTCAAACCTTTCCTCTTGCCACCTTGATCCAAAATTCAGCATTTTGATACATGCCACAGAGCATGATAGGATGGCAACTGCTTAATTGGATCTTTCAGGACACCTATATTGAACCATCTGCATTTGTTATGTTTCTAAACTCAGTTATTCAATTATATATATTCCATCTGTATATAGGAATGTTTTCAGTTATTTTATTTTGTGAAAGGTCTTTCAAGTTTTATTGACATTAGTGTCAAATGTAAGAGAAAAAGATATCCATTTAACTAGGATGGGTCTGAAACTAGCGATATAAAAGTGTATTTTTTTTATAATTTCCCCTTATTCACACTTCGCTCTCTCCTTCCCTCCAGCTTTTCTTTCACCTGTCTCGGGATCGTGTGTTTACAGAAGACCGTGCTCGTTTTTATGGCGCTGAGATCGTATCTGCGCTGGAGTACCTCCACTCTCGTGATGTGGTTTATAGGGACTTAAAGGTTTGTGTGATCTTTAGTGTTCACTATATGGGACATAACTTTGCAATACAGAGCAAGCATTTACTGAATCTGGAAATTCAAAGGAAATGAAATACTGTTTATAAGATGCTTAACACTTTGAGTCTTCCACTGCATTTTCTTCAGCTTTCCCCATTTCTTTTGCGCCATTTTGCACAAAATGATTTCTTTTGAGCCATTTTGCACAAAATGAATTGCCTTGTGGAAAAAAAACAGGAATTCTTGTTAATTTTGATGTACTAATATTTGTTTCTATGTAGTGTTTTCCTGTGCATAGAAACCATACTTACGTATGTAACATGTAGTTTAACGTTTGATTGACTATATCTTTAGTGTTTGTAGTCTGTTTTTATTGATAGTATGCACTTACCCTAAAGGTTACCCTACAGTGTATTTAAATGTTTTTGTTAAATATTTAGACATAATTCATTAATAATTTTCCTTTCATTATTGACAAAAATGTAACCCTAATATAACCAATGAAACTGAAAGATAAGGATGCACTGATCTGATACTGGCTAAAAATACATGTTTGGGTGTCGGCAACAAGGAGTCTATGTAATGAGCTGAACGAAACAGATAGTCCTGACAAAACGTAAGGTGTTGATGACTGGCAGACAGGTTACATGCAGTTTTTTTCCCTCAAATTATTTGTTGATACAATAATAATGACAAAATCTCTTTGGATATCGCTGTTGTCATTAGAATCTTAAAATGTACTTAAAAGCAAGACAACTTTTGTTTTCTATATGCTGTTGAAGGTTAAAGGTTTCTTGAAAGGGTCAAGAAAAAAACAATTTATTTCCTGCTTTTAATCATTCTCTAAGACAAACTAAATATCTGAATAGTGGGCAAATAACATAGTCCTGGTATGCAGCATTATAATTATTTCCCAAATGAAATATCCTTTCTTATTCTGAATACATTTTTCATTATTGAATTATTTTAATAATTCTTAAAATTTATTATATTATATGCCTAATTAATTTAATAACAATAAAATCTTCAGTCTAGAATTACTTAACACTTGTGACTGGTAATTACAAACCTTTTTAAAGCAAGTGTTTCAAAAGGTGACATTAGAGAAGTTTACGCTAACTAGCTAACCCCAGCTAAATTATTGTAGATTCCTTGATGTTACCCTGGGGTTCTTAGAGGCATCTTTAAGTGTCTTTTGGTCAGCTCTGGGTCGGAATTTGGTGGGATGATTGGCAGTGATCTGGACTTCTCTCCATTTGTAGATGATCTGTCGGACAGTGGGATGATGTACTTTGAAGTATTTGGAAATGACTTTATAAGCCGTTCCTGATTCTAATTTTAGCCATTTTATGTAATAATAACACCTGCATTTCTTTTTATTTTAATTGCATAGATGGTTTCAAAGTTTTTACAAATATTTCAATTGGGTTTTATTTTTTAATGAGGTTGGAATGTCAGTCAAATCTCCATTTATCCAAGTATGTAGAAAAATATTGTTCCCAGTGGGTGTGCATACACGTTCACATTACTACATATTTTGTGTTTTGTATTAATACTTCTGTTTAGTATATCTTTATGGTTTCATAAAATGTTAGTATTTAGTAGAATGTCATCTGGCATCTCTCCTCAGCTGGAGAATTTAATGCTGGACAATGACGGACATATAAAAATCACAGACTTCGGGCTATGTAAAGAGGGCATTACGGACGGAGCCACGATGAAGACTTTCTGCGGGACCCCAGAGTACCTGGCACCAGAGGTGAGGGCCGGTTCTGGGCTCGGCATAAAACAAGCACTACACAGTTGCCATGTACTTGAGACCATAAGGTGTAAGCTGCCCCCCCTTTCCTTTTATCAGTACAAATATGAAAGAACTGAAAACATTAGTATTGGGGTACCAGTACACTAAATAGCTTTTACCTATTGCGTGTTTTTGAAAAGGCATAAATGCAGGACATGAGAGGAGAAGGGAGTCCCTACTGATCTCACTGTGTTGTTCTTCAGTTACCTCACATACAATGAATAAGGCATGGTTCCCTCCCCCTGTTTCTGCCTGTCCAGGTGCTGGAGGACAACGACTACGGACGGGCAGTGGACTGGTGGGGTCTGGGCGTGGTCATGTATGAGATGATGTGTGGCCGGCTGCCCTTCTACAACCAGGACCACGAGCGGTTGTTTGAGCTCATCCTCATGGAGGAAATTCGCTTCCCCCGAAACCTGGCCCCCGAGGGCAAGGCGCTGCTTGCCGGTCTGCTCAAAAAGGACCCAAAACAGAGGTAAGCGGAAAGCTGGTTGGGCCGGAAGGTTTGACGTACCTGATGAGGGGGACGGTTTCTGCTACGTGTACTTAAGGTTTCTATGTGCTTGAAAGCCTGCCCGCGCCTGATTTATTATGGTACAATGCACTAAGGAACAATCTGATCTTCTGCTGTTTGTTGACAGGTTAGGGGGAGGACCGGATGATGCAAAAGACGTCATGTCTCACAAGTTCTTCAGCTCCATCAACTGGCAGGACGTAGTCGATAGGAAGGTTAGTTATTGGTCGCTGGCTGCCAGTAGGACAGTGTCAGGCAGTCGGTAAACAGTGGAATTCCAGATAACTATTTTGCATATCGATCCCGTGCACAGATGTGGTTGGGTGTCACGCCTTCAACTGTGCCGTCGGCCAACAGATGCCTATACCATGATGTGGTTTGCTGTTATGTAACATACCTACCCATGCGTCTAGAGATCTTGCATGATGGCTGGCCATTGAAGCTTAGGGTCTAATCTGTTCCTGGATGGAAGACCGCATGCTGCTGGAAGTGGTGTTGGAGGGCCAGCAGGGGGCACAATAGATCCAATGGAAATAATCCTAGAAGTGGGGTTGTTATCCTGTTGCCTTGGATACATTTACCTGGCCACCTGATAATCACCAACTTCTAATTGGCTGTATATTACCTTCTCCCCCCTAAAATCAAGTGTGAAGTACTGCAGTTATTTAATGTTTACTGTCAGTAAGGGGCGTCGCTATGGGTAAAAGCAACTGATTATTAACCGCTAAAATGTCACATCAGATATTCGATATTCCCGAACACTCAGTATGATAAATGAATTACTGAACGTTTGGTAGAAAAGGGTAGGGTCGTTAAGGCAAAGGCCATGAGTTCCTCTTCCGGACCGTTGGGACAATCACTCCTCTCTCCCCCCTCAGCTGACACCACCCTTTAAGCCACAGGTGACATCGGAGACGGACACCCGCTACTTCGATGACGAGTTCACGGCACAGACCATCACAGTCACACCACCGGACAAGTGTGAGTTTTTGGGCATTTGTGCCCCTGTGACCGTGACAACACGCCACGGGGAACTGTTCAGTCGCTGAGGTGATTTAACTTGCTGTTTCTCTCCATGTTCCAGACGATAACCTGGACTGTGAGGACCCCAACCAGCCAGCACACTTCCCTCAATTCTCTTACTCCGCCAGCATACGAGAATGACACTATCTCCACCACACACACACATACGCAGAGGGGCGCACACACTGCTTCAACATACACACACGCGCACACACACGCGCACAGAAAGCTCACTCACAGGTAACAGACTGCAGTTTTGAGTCGCCACGAAAGCTGACGGTTCTCCGCTCACAGCTGGGATCTCTAAAGTGCCTAGGCTTGCAGCCATCTCGTCTACTCAAAACCCGCCTACACTACGGTCACGCACAAACGCCGTCCCGTGAACTGCACAGGATCTTAGTACCTCAGGTGGTGGACGTCATCCACAGCTGCCACGAACAGGGAATACTTAACCCTACAGGTGGCGCTATAGCACGCTACCTCTCCTTGGAGCAGGGCCCTGACGGAATTCAAACACAACAATCTCTTACTCTAGTATTTTGTTTTTGTTCTCTCTCTGTTATCGTCTTTTGTTTCCCCCTACCTCTTATCCTTCTTAAACTAACCCTATCATGCGCACTGCTTGATAAAAGAAAAAAGAAAACTCAAATGAAAAGGTGATGTTTCATCTTGCTCTCTCTTGCAGTGTTTGTTACAGTTCATAAGGCTTAATTCAAGTGCCCTTGTCTGGAACGAATTGCTTCTAAACTTAAACCCTTGGCTTCCATCAGGAGTATGGGCCATTGACAAATGTGCGTTTTATTTTTCTTCTGGAACTTGCTGTTACCATTGGTGTTGAAGTAGTCCTACTGGCCGATTACGGGGCAGGCGGGAGGCATATCAAAGTGATGATGGTGGTGGTAAGAATTCTAGCTGTTTTCCTCAAAGTGTTTATGACTGTGTGTGTGTGTGTGTTTTGAGAAAAGGTGGGGAGAACCAAAGCGTAATGGTGTCTGCGTGTGTCAGACCTGAGGTTATCAGTGTTTGTTGACCTAACATGTAAGCTTCGCTCACGCGAATTGGATGAATTTGTGACGTCACACTACAAGGGTGTTTCCGACAAAGCTCAAGAACCACAACCTCCGGAATGCGAGTTGTGATGCTGGAAAGACAACTACCTTTAACTGTAATCCATTGTAATGAACTAGTATTACGGTGTTGTTTCCGACTGCGATTGTTGTGAATGGAACATTTAAGTGCTACAGAAAAATGAATGGAATTTGGTACATGTTGTTTAGGAACAATTTTTAAAACCCTAATTTTGATCATGGATTAGTGTCAGCATCTCTGGTCTTCGATTGAGACACAACAGGGATTTGCCAGGGTTGCTTTTTAGGCTCTTAGCAACTGAAGTGGACCTCCTTTTACCCAAATGGAATGATGTGAGTTTTATTGTTGGCCTTTCGCTCGAGGATTTGTTTCCAGTTTTAATAGTCATAAACATCTGCTGTACTATCACAAATGGCCACACGGGCTGATAATGGCCGGATCAGCGGTGGCGCTCGCCTCTTGACAACATTGGGTGAGACGAATGTAATCATGCCTGCTCCTCTTTGCCTGGTGTCGATCGCTGGTTGTGACTAGGAGATCCAGGTGGTTTGTAAATCTTCCGTTAGTTGTGTGAGCTTTGTCTCTGTGTGCTATTTTGAAATCATTTCGGAGAGGAGCTGTTATTTTATTGTTTTTTTGTGTCTGGTTCTATGTTCCACATCACTGTTGCCCCTACCTTTTGACATTACTACTCTCATTTAAGAAAATTCATAAATGTTCACAAAAGAAAGATTTGTGTTTTCCATTAGTTGTTGCAAAAATGTGTGCATTTGTGTTTGGGCTTACAGGTTTCACCTGATACTCATGTTCTATTTTCATAGCAAGTAAAAAGTGAAATCATGCAAAGTGAGAACAGTTGGCCAGTCCAAAAAAACACCAGACTTGCAGTTAACTTTTGGTTTAGGCTTATAATTAGGGTTAATTTTAGGCATTTAGGTTAAGGTTTAGTTTGGGCTTAAAGTTGAAACCAGCGCGTGTGAGAACTGAATATCCAAAAGCTGAAATTTTTTGTTATTTTGGTTGATGGAGCTGGAAGGTCTTCCTACGTCACCACTCATTCCACTCCAAAACACATTAAACGTCTTTAGGCCATATTAGCCAAGGGGAGCATCTACAGGTGACTTGCAACCAACTACATTTTCTCCCATTTACACTAGAAAGTTATCTGAAGCAAATCTGCCTACAGTTCTTGTTAATCCAAACAAAGCTATTGTAATGTAAAAACTACCTTGGCTGTATTGGCCATTTACCACAACCCCCTCAAGATGTCTTATTGCTGTTATAAACAGGTTACACAGAATGTCTTAGTGCAGAAAAAGTTAAGTCCTGTCATATCAGTTGTATATAGTTTGCTTATTGACCGGATGGTTTGAATTCTGATTCGCTAGCAGTTATTGCATTTGAGACCATATAGCAGTTGTATGACATGACATGGCATGTCTTGTTGCCTTGTTAACCAGTTAATAAGGCGTCTCAGGGGTTCATGATAAAATGCCACTATACCACAGGTACGAGGTGTGTCCAGGCGCTCTGCGATGAGTCATGCAAAAGAACAGCTCTGGGTTGTGGTGTATTGGCCATATACCGCTCCTTCTCATGCCTTATTGCTTAAATATACCATGTCTTTTAGCCAATCAGCATTTAAAATATATAGCGATGTTTTTGAGCCTACAGACCCAATTAAATTATTAAGTGTTATCTGAATACATTTTACAGCTGAGTACTATTAAAACAACCAATATCAGGTTACAGGGACTGAAATGCAGATATTATGACTGTTCCCCCGCACACTCATTCCAGATTAAACACAAAGCAGAGATGGAGCAGGCATGGTAGATTGGTGTTTGATATCAAAGATTGTGTTATATGCAAGAAAAATCTTATGAGCTAGAAGTTTTTTCTTCAGTCTCATGGTAAAAGGTGTGTATCACCATGGGATGGGAAGCAAAAAAACAGCCAATTATTTATCTTAGGCCCATGTTGAGAAGGAATAGCCTTTTAAAAAAGCATTGTTTTCTCTTAGCCTTTTGAGCAAAAAATAGGGTTATTTTAGTTACTTTTTTAACCTCATATTTTGGGCTGGATGTGTAATTGTTTATGTGCTTAGTCTGTAAGTAAAATATCTGCTATACTTCAGCTATTAAATTCCAAGTTTGAAAGCGAGTGGTTTTGATGACGTGGGGAACATATCGGAACATGCATGACAATGCACAATTTTTGGGGACCCTTTTTGGCTTGACCGCAAGACTTTCACCACCCAAACCCTAAAACCACAAACTGCATCTTTATGTTTTTTTATTGCACTGCTCACTCAACAAGTCAGACAGAAGTAAAAAGCTTGGGCAAGCACTCCGGCAAATGGCTGCTTTTAGCCTGCAGGCATCCAACAGGCCACAAGGAGTCCCTACTGCACAATGTGGCAAGGAACTAGCTGACCATCCTTCCTACCAAACCGGACTGAGCGGAGCCTGTATCAAGGAATGAACTGTTGGCTCTGTTGCACTGAAATGCAATAGATGTGATCTGAGTCAGCCAAATAGCCTAAAAATCTAAACCCTAATAATTTTTCTGTTCTTAGCATACTTACCTGCTAAAATAACAGTAAAAACCTGGGTAGATAATGGAATGCACCAATGAAGCATTTTAAGTGATTTCCTCTAGGGCACAAGATGGTTACAATCCTAAAACACTGCTGACCAGCTGTTTCCCACATTAGTCATGTCTTTGTGGCAGTTGCAACAAGAAAGATCATGTTTAAGTTATTTACTGTCTACACAAAAATAATATGAAATTGGCTATATACTACATGTACTCGCAATCTATTGTGCTCACGTCTATGCTTTGTTGTTCATTCACGAATTATGTAATAGAGTAATTGTACTCGGCTTCTGGACGGATTTCACCGACATTTGAGACGCTCAAGCCTACGTTAAAGGGGTGGTGCGTATTCACCCCGGCGTGGAACATGTGCGTTCGAAGGGGTGCAGCCACGCCTCTGAAGCCCTCACATGTCGCCGCACACATTCATGCTGCTCGCCTCCGCATCCGATTCAGAATAAAGCTGACGTCGTGAGTCTCATCCACGTGGGTGTCGCTGTAGCCGCGTCACAGCACACCTGAGAAGATATCTTAATACTAGGAAGATTAATGAACGATTAGTTTATTATGTTGTGTGATCTCTCAATGATTGGGTTTGATTTAATTGTGCGTGATAAGGAATATATAAATAGAAAATAAATTGTCATTTGGTTTTCATCGATGAATAACATGGGTGTCTATGTAGACCTTCATTAGAACCGTGTGTGCCAGACACATGCGCTTCTCTAACCTACCCTAGGGGTATGTCGCCATGATTTTACTCCACGTCCCGCCTCCAAACGTATGCTCCCTCACGTGGATTCAACAATGTTTCCGCCCCCACACGTGTTAACGCACGGAGTTGGCCGCAACGCTGCCTTCTGCTTGTCTGTGATAGCTACGTCACAACTGACCCGACCATCACCACTTACTTATTAATATTCAGAGTAGGGGGCGGGTCTATTCCTAATGCACATCAATGATGCTTTTTGTACATCTCAAGCGGAATGTCTACTGTACTAGAAAAGGGCGTACAGGTGCGCTTCTGGTTACTATGTGTCGACCCGTGAACTATCAGGCAACATTTACGGCCGTTTGAAAGACTTATGGTAATACTGGATGAGGGTTCATTACCGAGCAGGAGGTCAAATATTTTTCTACAGGATGGTGCCCTAGATGGAACTTAACTAAAATAGTTAATTCAAAGGTGCTTTGGTTGGTCTTAACTAAAATAGTTAATTCAAAGGTGCTTTGGTTGGTATCAGCTTAGACTGAACGTTTGTCAAGTTCTGGGGCAGAGATTAACAAGGCAGAAGGCTTGAGGACAAGGACAGGCTAGCCGGTAAGACAAATTATAAATTGGCCTTGGAATGCTAATACTTTTGCATGCATTACTCCAAAATAACAGTTTAATAATGTTAAGATTTGTTTGCAATATCCACACTTCAAAATACTACTTTATGAAAACTTACCAGGAGACCTTTCGTTTAAGCCTATGGTATCAAAAAACCGCCGTGCAACCATATATCCAGGCATGACATGTACATTAATTATTACCTTTTAATGCGTCTTATTCGGTATATAAGTATATGCGCAAATCACATGTATATCAAAAGAGGGTGTTATTTTGAGCTTCATAGTTTGCCAGCAATTACATAACACGGTAAGGGGGTGGTACTCCAAGGTTACATACCAAATAGCACAATATTCCCTGTTTAGTGCACTACTTTTGGGATTCTGGTCAAAAGTAGTGCGCTGTAGATAGGGTGCCATTTGGTATAACAATTTGGTAGAAGTCTAGCCGCAAGTGATCTTATCAAACTACTTGTCCTTTCTTCGTGTGTCTGCCCCGGTTACAGTAATCGAAATCTACTGATATTTTTGTTGTAATTTTTACAAATTATTAAACACATTTTTTATAAATTACCCAAACTGTTTGTTGTCTAACTGCGTTTTCAAGAATTTTGTTCTGAATATATCAGGTGAATATTATAGGCCTGTCGTGTCAATGACACTAGCCAGCGGGGAGTAAGTCCTGCACTTCCCCTAAACTATACTTTCTAGCGTATGCGAGTGTTGCAAACATGTTTTACATACAATAACTTCACGTAGGCTATCTAAACCAGGGGTGTAGAATGGGGAGGGTCATGAGTCCCCCAATATTACAGATAGGTCAATGTTACCCCCCTAGAAAAGAGTGAAAATCCAGGGATAAATTGACCCTGAGAAATTGATCTCTTGGGAACAATATCTCATCATTCTGGTATTCTAGCATGCCGATAGTCATAGGTTGAGCTTCAGCAGTTGTAACATTTCAGAGGGAATCAAGTCTAGAGATTTGCAAAACTGCTCTCATGTTTAGACCCTGTAGCTTTTTTGCAATAAAGATGCTTTATGTCCTTCCCAAGAGTACATAAATATCTCTTACATATTCCGCTCTTAAATTGTGCGCTCAATTGACCTTTTCCAGGAACGACATGGTAACACTGACAGATTGATTTGATCTGAATCCATGGTTTCCTATTATCAAAATCCTATTATCGATTTCCTAGTAACGTGAACTGTACATTGCCTGACAGCAGATAAGACACGTACCAATGTAATTGTTGAACCCGCCTGTCATAAGCTATCCACTTGATCAGAGAGACTCGGGTCACATGACTGTGCCCATGCTTCATACTGCTGTCATCCCCAGAGGTCTGTGATGCAGAAGGAGCAGGGGCATTTCAGGGAGCATGTCCCCCGGGGCACCTCGAAGAATGCCAAGGATAAGAGTAACAGTGCCACCCTGCGGGCGTCACTGGGGGGCACTCACAGAGATCTGGAAGACATGAACGCGAGGGTGTCACAATGTGACTCGGAGAAAGACTCGGGATACTCTGGTAATTGTCCAGTTGAAATGTCGTGCCTGTGTTGTCTGTCCACAATGGCAAATAGAACAATCTAAATGTTGTGTATTGGAGGTGTAGTGTCATACCTATTATTCCCCTTTTTAGTACTATTTGTCTCATGTCCCATTCTCATTACCCACTGTGTCTTGATTTCCATTTCTCTTCATCTTCCCCAGAGTCTGGTTCAGAATTAGTGCAGAATGATCTGGATGACAAGCGCAGCAGGGTGGGTGAGCCCCACCACACCCGAAACAGCAGCAGGTCCCTGGGCAAAATGTCCCCATTTACGGAGCTCAGTCCCATCTGTGTCATCAATAACCTGGTGGTTAAACAGGTGAGACACCTGAAAGCTCGCATCCTCAATTATGATGGTGGTTGATTGTTTTGTGCTTGGATATCATTAACATTGTACTCCGGCTACAGGATCTTTTAATGTAATTTGTTGTGTTATCTGTCACCAGTGTCTCCTGCCTGTTAATGTAACCTCTATCCTGTCTTTTCTCGGACCTCCTTTGCTCCTGGGTATGTCCCCTTGGTGGTTTAGTCTGGACCGGAGCAACTACTACACACCCCCCTGGTGTGGGGGGAAACATGGCACAGTATGTCTGGTTCCAAGGCTCCCACCCAGCTCCTCTTCATCCAACAACCACGAGTAGCCTCCTCCACCCCCTCCAATCTGCTTGATCCCCTGGGCCAGCCACAGAAAGGGGGCAGCAGAAGCAATAAAAACCATACTGGCAAGAACTCCTACCTCCCCATCCTCAACTCTTACCCCCGCATCGCCCCCCATCCCAGGAAGGAAGGCCAAGGCCAGGTGGGCACCAGGGGCGCGGGGGCAAACGACAGTGGAAGAGAGGGCCAGAGCCTGAGCAAGAGGGTGTGTACGGAGGACCCGAGGGAAGTGTCCACCACTGCTCAAATTCGTCCTCGGCACCACCACCAGCGTGAGGGCAGAAGCCACTCCCATTCCAGTTATAAAGCCAGTAGTAACCAAAGCTCCTCCCCCTGCCTCCCTCACCATTCCATGGGCGGCCCCACCTCCTCCGCACAGCGGAGGCCTCATCACTGCCGCCAGCATGCCGAAACAAGCCCCTCTTGCACGGACAGTGTGGGCTCCCCGTCGGTCACCAGCTCCTCCTTCTCATCTCCATCGTCCTGCGCCAGCAGCTGGGCCCCGGAGGCCTCGGCGGACCTATCTGACTGTCTGTCTGACAGCTCGTCAGTGCGCCAGCGGCGCTTCCTCAACACGGCGGAGATCCTGAGCCAGTCGGGCCTGCTGGCCATCGCACTGCGAACTAAGGAGTTGCTGCGGCAGAATGCCGCCAGTGAGAAAGAGCTGTCCCAGCTCCGCCAGCACGCCCAGCTCCTCTGCCGGGCCACCCAGGCCACCCACATCAGTCAAGACACCTGCAGTCCAGGACCCGACAAGAATCCCAGCCCCTTGGATAAACTCCTCCAAGCCATGTCCCAGTCGGGATGCTACCCGAGCCTGGACTGGACCCACTTCAAGACCAACAGTCTCGACCGCCCTGAGAAGGGAGACTGGGCTGACAGAGAGAAAGACAAAAACAGCGTAACCAATGAGGATGATAGGCTATCACTAAGCACCTTGGCGGCTCCTCTGGCTTATTGTGACAACAGAGCTTCACCTCCATCACCACTTTTCGCCCTGTCACCTGATCCCGAAGAACGTCCCGATATCCTTGCCAGCCTCCTGTCCGCCTCTCCCTCCCCTCATCAGGGTTTGCGTGAGCTGGGCCGGAGACAAGGAGGCACCCTGTGCGACCTCATCATAACCCCGGATAGCTCCACCACACCAGGTCTATTTACGGACATTTTCTGAATGCTTCTGTGTTAATTAAACCAGCCAGTTGGATGGAGGTGTTTGTGCTACTCTGAAGAAGCGTATGAGTGAGGTGAACGAACTGAAATGTGCAGTGCTGTTGTGCTGTTTGTTGCCTCGTTTATACCTGCCTCTAAAATGCATTGTACATCTTATTCCGGACCTTGTTCTTGACCATTTACACTTACTGAATATCTGAGCATAAACATTTCACAGTTTTGCATATTTTTAAAGTACTGCACTTGTCTAAAAATGTGGACTCAGTCAGAATCTGTTTAAGATCAAGTCTAAGGAAAGATGAGAGAAACTTGTTTGAAAAGGGATTCAGAATACATTCTTAGATATATTATATCTGATACGAATTACTCCTTTATTTTACTCTTGACAGCACACTTTAAATGATCACAATGTTGGATATTTCATCTAGTTAGGCAGGGCATTTCAATACTCAATACAAACAAATATGCTTCTGAGGGGACAATGTGTTCTTGTACATTTTTTGTGTTCTTGTATTGATTATTCTACTCAAAAAATAAAATTCTAGCCAAAGTATCTTTAACTGTATGAAACCGAAAGATTCTGCTTATGATCTATTTTTTTATTTAACTATTTTTATGTTATGAGGTGTTAAAAATTACAGGCAGGTTAAATATAATTAAAAACCTAAGTAAGATAGCATACTAAACACTAGGGACTCCAACACAATGAAAGCATAATTGTGGTCAGGGATTTAGACGATCCTTGACAGTGTGAACATGAACTCCCCTCATGAACTTCCTCAGCCCATGGTCAGTGCTGGTGCTCTTTGGTCATTGATTGAAGAAGCCATTTGTACTGTAAAGAAATGTCTGTATATGCAGCTTCATAGAACAAAGCAATCCCCACCGTTTAGTGAAATGCAAAGGTGGTGGGGCTGTGGGAATATAACCACTCTCAAATTCATAAACAGCAGTATATGGACTGATCATTTATTTTCATACATATATTTATTCGGGTTTCAGTAGAGAGAGAGAGAGAGAGAGAGAATATATATATTTATTTATATAATAAATGGCTTTTGTTTGACTAAAACTCAGGTTTCCAATACTGATGCACAGTATTTTTTATATATATACATATATATATATATATATATGTATATATTAACAGCCAGTCCTCACACTGTTTATGAATTTGAGATACTGCAGAGATTGTGCAAATCTGTCATCAAGGCAATGGTGTCTACATTGAATAATCTATCATGTGAAATGTATTTTGATTTGTTGACCACTTTTTTAATTTCGACATGATTCCATGAGTTACTTCGTAGTGTTGATGTCTTAACAATTAGTTTACAATTTGGAAAGTGGTAAAAATAAATACCCTTTGAATATGTTGGTGTGTCCAAACTTTTGACTGGTAATGTATGCATAGTTAGGTCAGGAAATATTTGGACACTGACACAATTTACATATTTTTGCTCTGTATGCCACCACAAAATAGATTTGAAATGAAACAACCGAGATGCAATTAAAGTGCAGACTTTCAGCTTTAATTCAGGAGTTGAACAAATGTATTTTATGAAACGTTTAGAAATTGCAACCACTTTCATACATAGTCCCCTTATTCCAGGGGCTCAAATGTAATTGGACAAATTATAACAATCATAAATAAAATGTTTGTGTTCAATACTTGGTCAAGAATCCTTTGCAGGCAATGACTGGTTGAAGTCTGGAACGCTTGGACATCACCAAGCGGTGGGTTTCCTCCTTTGTGATGCCTTGCTAGACCTTTACTGAAACTGTCTTCGGTTGTTGTTTGTTTGTGGGTCTTTCTGCCTTACGTTTTGTGTTCAGAAAGTGAAATACATGTTTGATTGGGTAGATATCATGGGATTGATTCGGCCATTGCAGAATATTCCACTTCTTTACCATAAAAAACTCCTGTGTTGCTTTCGCAGTGTTTTGCGTCATTGCCCATCTGTAAAGTGAAGTGCTGTCCAATCAACTTTGCTGAAATTGTCTGAATCTGAGCAGACAGAATACCCCTATACACATCAGAATTCATCCATCTGCTTCTGTCTTATGTCATAGCATCAATAAACACTAGTGACCCAGTGCTATTGGGTACGTTATTTTGCTATGAAAGGGAAAAAAAATTGTTATGCCATGAAATAACTTGCTAGCAATTGCTCAATTCTTATGACTATTCCAGTAAGTTAGTAAATACCGGTAAAGCTTATTACTAGATAATATACTGTTAAAATGGCCAGTGGCAAACGCCATATATAGACAATGGGGGTAATTTTAGAAAGAAACGAAATTCACCAGGGTCACGAACAGACTGTGGCCTCTTGATCCACCTAATTGAGAGGACAAGGTAGACAGGAGTACCAGTAAATCAACTCTTACATAAAAATCGGGAAAAAACAACAGGAAGACAGTTATCGTCTGAAGGAGATAGCCGATAGGCTAGGAAAGTTATGGTGATGACTGGATGATTATACAATTGTACCATACAAGAATCTTCTGTGATGACAGTCTCAGACAGTAGAAAACAAGAGGTATTTGCTGTACATGTTACAAGTCCTGCATGGCAGAAAGTATATCCTCAAGTTAACTGTAGACTTCAAGTATTTTTTTAATAATTAAAACATTCGACTTTGCAAAGTGCAATGGTAACCGGCTCCTGCTAGCTGCAGGGGACAAAAGGTTTTTGTTTGTTTCAGAAGGGGCTGCATGCCTAAAGTCTGAGAATTTAGTAAGGTGTGATGGCCAGCATTTGTTCTCAAAGCAGAACGATAAAATCAAGTCAGACTGATATAAAATACCAGGCTAATTGTTGTAAAAAAGTTGTAACACTTCATATTAACTAACTGTATGGAAATGATGCACCTCAATTTTAAAAAAAATTGTTTCCAATGGGAACTGTTTTCAGTCGGTTCACAGTTTCCTGTCCGTCAGAGAAAACTGTCCGACTGTATTGGTCTTTCAATGTGAAGTTGAAGTAAAAACACATCACTGAAATGTCTATTTAGAGAGCGCTGGTGAACACACCAAATTCAGTAAACTTTATTTCCCAATCCTTATACATCCCTCTGGGATTTTAAACACGTTCGCCGTTTCAACCGACAGTACAACCATGGACATGAGAATAACACTAGCAGTTTCTTGGTTCTTCGCACTGTCTTGCATAGCAGGTAAGTACCATTCATTGATACTGTCTACTTTCAGGCGACAAAAGATTAATCTTTGTCAACTTCTTACGACGTTTATGCAAAATATTTGAATCCAGACAATGAAGGAATGGTGGATATCCCAGGAGGAAAGATGACGATGGGGACGGACTCATCCGACGGGAGAGACGGAGAATCACCGACGAAAGAAGTGACAGTCGGTCCGTTCAAAATAGATAAATATCCCGTCACTAATTCGGTCTTCAGGTAAAGTCCTGAACAACTCCTAATGGTCGACATTATTTTGAATGACTGCAATCACCAGCAGTAAAGAAGAACTACGCCCTCTAGCGCATGTTAGGGTTATTGTTACCACAATTTGAAGCATCCTTGGAAACGATTTTAGAAATGGTCTAGAGACGGCAAATATGTAAGTAATAGCGGTTTATTGTCTTCATCCCAGGGAGTTTGTCAGGGCAACAAAATACAAGACTGAAGCGGAGACGTTTGGCTGGAGTTTTGTGTTTCATGACTTTGTGTCTGAAGAGGTGAAGAGCAAAGTGACTGAGAAGATAGAGGTTTGTGTTCTCCAAGTGTCATTCGTAACTGTCAATTCAAACCTGTACTATCACTGGTGAGTTCATTGTATACATTTTTCTCAGTGTAATGCTTCTTGACACTGTCCTAATGTTTTTTTCTGCCATGAAGTCTGCACCTTGGTGGCTGCCAGTTGAACGGGTATTTTGGAGGCAGGTAAAGTCAATCTTTAGTTTTTCCAGTAAACATGCTCTCATACGGCATTTACATTGTCTCCTTGATCCTCTTGTTTCTCTTGACCATCTGGTTTTCTCAAGACCTTCACAACACTCATCTGTTGTGTTCTCTCATCACCCTCCACTGAGCAGTCCCTCTGTTTGTTTATCCAGCCTGCCGGTCCGGGTTCTGGGGTCAGGGAGCGCCTAGAGTGTCCGGTTGTCCAGGTGAGCTGGAACGATGCACAGGCCTTCTGCAGTTGGAGGGGGAGGAGGCTGCCCAGCGAGGAGGAGTGGGAGTGGGCTGCACGCGGAGGTCTTCAGGGTGAGTCTTGGGTTGTGTTTCTGTTACATGTAATGAATACATTGGAATGTGAATTAAAATTCATTTGGAGTCATTTTTGTCATTTGCATTTTACTGGCCTGTACTACAGTTCAAATGATCTTGTGAGAAGAAATACTTTACAGGGCGTTATTATGGAAAATTATTTTCAACAGCACTGACAGAAATGTGGTTGTGTTTATTTTTAAACTGTGGAGTACACAGAGTGACTCAGTCAGTCACATTAAGACAGATAAATTACCACAGATCAGTCATAACAAGAAAGATGTCAGTCAAAACAAGAATAAAAAAAACAACTCACAATGCTGTTTATTAGTTTGTCTTGACAATACAATACACTTGTATTGTAATTTGTTTCCACACTAAGTTGAAGTATTTATGCTATTTTGTAAATGCCTTTCCATTCTACCTTGAACAGGAAAAACCTACTTAAGATTTATATCCGATTGAACGTGTCTACTTTGCTGAAAATGAGATGTAAGGAAAATTGACCCCAGAATAAACAGCTTTTGAAGAGAGCTGCTTTACAGGCCTTGCAGAGGATCACCAGAGAAGATTCCCAGTTTGTGGTGACGTCTTTCAGACGTCAAGCAGTTGTTGCATGCAAAGGATTTGCCTCCAAGTACCAAACATAAGTGCCTCATTATATTAATCTGTCTCAAATGATCTTTTCATGGGCTAAAATTTGGTGACTGTGTATAAAAGGTTTAGTAATTTTCGAAGGATTACCCATTTGTATACGTACCCTTAAACGGAACCTGAGAATTTATACTTTGGATTCTCAGTAATTGGTTTTGATTTTAAATCCGTACTCCTGGAGGTTAGTCCTTTGCTGCCATTGTTTTGTTTTAAAATGAAGCATTGAATTAATAGCCACTCTATAGGATCTATCCTCAATTCCAAGTTGATAACTCAACCCCTTGTTCCCTCCAGGTAGGACGTATCCCTGGGGAAACAAGTTCCAGGTCAACCGCAGCAACCTGTGGCAGGTCAGTCAAGTGACCTCAAATTCAGGCTCCCGGAAAGAATATTACAAAAAACGTTGAGTACTAAAGCCAAAGTTAGCACATATAGTATGTAACCGACATCCTACACAGGCTTAAGATTTGCTAAACAGATGTCTTCATGATCTGTAAATGCGTCCGCTTGTCCTGTTAACTCCAGTCATCAGTAGGGTTAGTGGGGTTGATTCATATAACATATTTTCTGTTGTAATATACATCCTTATTAGGGTCTGTTTCCTGATGGAGACACTGCAGAGGATGGTTACCACGGTATTGCCCCAGTCACTGCCTTCCCCCCTCAAAACAATTATGGTAAATATTATTTTATATATGTGCTTTTTATATATATATATATATATATATATATATATATATATATATATATATATATATATATATATATATATATATATATAAGAATTGTGGACCTTGACGGGAATGTTACATTGAAGTTGCCAGAGGCATTGTCTTAGCCCAGATTGTGCAGTTATAATTGGGATTAAAGAACGTCACATTAGCAATGCAGTCGTTAATGGGACTATGGCCATGGGCTCCGTATGGAATTAATCATCAGTCTCTCTTCAGGACTTTATGACATGATGGGCAACGCTTGGGAGTGGACATCGACGCCCTTCCCCAGAGCTCGTCCAATGTTTGTGCTGCGTGGTGCTTCCTGGATCGACACGGTAGATGGATCCGCCAATCACAAAGCGAGAATCACAACTAGGTAAGCATCGCTTCCTCAGTATTGAATGGAGAATCTTATTGATTTTGTTCCTTTGAATAACAGGTGTCCTTAGTGCATTATAGGCTATAGAAATGACAACAGGCTGTTGAGAGTTGATAATGTTGTTTGTAGACAGCGGTTCAATGTCTATGGATATGAAGAGCTTGATCTGAAGCAAGTGGTTTAGAAACCAGGCCACAAAACATACAACTTTAGATTTTGGTTTGAAATTAAGTGAACCATTAAAGTTGATGCCATCGGGGAAATTATTTGAAATGCGCAACAGAAATTGCTTACATTTGCTTTCTTTTTTTTCTGTTGTCTGACTGGTTGTTTGGGTTTTTGTGTTTATCCAGAATGGGGAACACTCCTGACTCAGCTTCTGATAACCTGGGCTTCAGGTGTGCTTCCATCCAGGGTGAGAAACAAAAGAAGAAAGTGAAGAAAGAACTGTAGAGACCAGTTGACAAACCATGATGACTGTCATGATGAACACTTGTGGCTAGTGTTTTGGTTAAAGATTAATAACTGAAGAATAACCGAAGACTGTCTGTTGACCATGACTGAAACGCTACTGGTGATGATAGAGAATTTTCTTTTCTCCTGTGGAGACCAAATATTTTTACTACTGTGATATCTACAGGAATAAATGGGGTCAGTATTTTAGAAAATAATTTTCGGTCCTTGCTGTTCAGATGCATGGCATTGTATTTTTATCCTTGTTGCGTCCAGAAAAATACAAATCCATTCTCCTTAACCTGAGTAAACAAGCATTGATACTGATATCTAAACTTAATCTAGCTGAAATTCTTAACCTTTGCCCATAACGCCTTAAGCTAAAAGATTCCCTGATAACTCTAACCCAGTTGTATATTTGACCTATAACCCCTTAACCCAGACTTTTCCATTGTGTTTAATAAGATTAGATTGATCATGTTTTATGTGGATGTATGGTGCTAATTCAGTCTGTAAAATCAAAACAAATGTTATTTTGGCGGTAATTTATAAAAATAGGTGTTTTCGAGGTTTTCTGAAGTGGTGGAGAGACTCTGTGTCATTGCGTCAAGAGGAAACTGATGCTATTAATGTTGAATCTGGTTGTACTCCCTTGTTGCCAGGACAAAGAACCCACACAATCACACTTGAGTGACTAAACTTGTATAGACTTAAGGATCAGAAGGTATTGTCATTAAAAATCAAATTTTGACTAATCCCTAACCCAAATCACAACATAAGCATAAACAGGCATTTTTTACAAGTGAGGATGGTCAAACATTCGGGACAGATTTTCCAAGTGCTACTAGTGAGGAATTCTGGGTCTTATAAATATATTGATTACACATGCATCAATACACACATCTGTTTTTACTGCCGTTGTGAGGAACAGAAGACTGGTTTATTTTTTATCTTTATCCCCTAACCTCAGTAACACAACACTTATGTTCAGCCTTTATCCTACAAGTAACCATAATTAAAACACTAACCCAAATTGTTTGTTTCACCCTAAACTTCATCCCTTTGTCAGAAATAGCTTTTCTCCTACACCTGAAATACACACATGCACTGTTTGACCACATCCCTGGCATTGACGTGTGTGTGTGTGTGCGCGTGTGTGTGTGTGTGTGTGGAGATAATGAGAACTTCCTTTAAATAGACACTGAGACAGGGATGAGGGTTAGTCATGGTTACTCCCACGGGGGCATTGTTTCCCTTGTTTTATCTCTTAGAAGTAAATGTTTTTCTAGTTTCACTGAGGGAGGTCATGGGATGGAACAAAACTGAATGCCATCACAGGGCATTGCTTTACACGCTGGGAATGATTACTACAGGAGATTCAAAGGTCCTACATTCTCTGCATTCTTCATGTGTGTCAAAAGCACAGTTTGCCAAATGGACTATCGGTGAGAACGTGCCGTTTCTCCATTCCCAGTTGGATGGACGTCACATGTAAGGTCCCAGTCACTGTGGCCTTGCACTTCTCCTTTTTCCATCACAGCTTTGCACCATGACCAAAGAAAGATAGTTTTCACAGAGATTTGATCTGAGACTGGGTTTTACCTCTGATTGTTCTCCTATCTCTGCAAGTATGTTAATTCCAACCTCCCACTTTGTTCTGTAACTCCCCCGGTTCTGCCCCTACCCCTCTGTTTACTTTTCTGTCTCGCCCACGTACTTTCTCAGCTTTTAAATGGGCGTTTGTGTGCCACAGTGTTGATATGTGATAGCAGGGCCATATAAACAGATAGGCGCTGGACGTCAGGGCGGAGGTCTGTGGTTGGTTCACTGCGCCGGAGATCAGACACCGCTCAAGCCTTGACATGCTGACGTATCCTTGGCGATAGAAACCAAAGTTCAAAAACAGATCGGGGAGGGTTCCGCCTCCTCTGATATCACGCGATGACAGCATCACATTCAAGACGCGCTTGCCTCCTTACTGTCCCTCAGAGTTCAGGAAAAACCAGTCAGTGAACATTCTGCATGTGTCGCTTCCCCCACCCCCTCTCTGTTGTTGTCTCTTCCTCTTTTTCTCCTCACTCTTTCATGTCCTCCACTCACTGGCAGTCGCTCGCTAATGCCCTGGTGTGATTGAAAGAACTCCTTCCATTGTTTCTCTTTAGCTCTTTTTTAGCAGATTTTTTTATTTGATGCTGACTGAATCTCTTATGCCAAACCATGGGAGAGCCTGTACCTTTCTCCATCCTGAACGAGAGACTGAGGCCACGGTTCACAGCAATGGAACGCCTCTGTTACTCTCTAGAGCCTCTGGATGAGGGGCTAAAGCGACCTGGCACGGCCAGAGGCACTTCAACCACACACTCCCCAATACTGAGTGATGAGCCACAAACACGGAACAATTCAAGCTCGACCACGACTGAACCCGAAGATGAACCAGAGCGGGAAGACATGATCACAGTAGGGTTGAGTCAGGTGATTGAAGAGGGCGATGATGGTCTTGAACCATTGACCCCGGTGATAGGTGGCAGCTTGATGCCGTCATTGACCGTAGAAGGCGCTGCCCCCGATGGCGATGAGTTGACCACAGTCCGTGCGAGTGTGAGCGTAGAGATAGACGGTCCGGCAGGTTTGTCCACGGTGTGTGAGGGAGATGGTTCTGAAGCAACCAGTAAGGACAGCAGCCCTTCCAGATGGAGCCGTGTTGACGGAACCTTACCGGACATCATCAGGAGTGGACGACAGCTCAACAGGCGGAGAACACTAGGACCTGTCTCAGACACGGTAAGAGAGAGGCCTCGCTTTCACCTGGTGGCAGCGATCCAATATCCAGATCATGTACCTTCTACAATTGAGCTCCCACTTTCAGACAGGTGTAACCTATTCCAAAATGTATTGACATCTTTCTCCCACAATCAATCTCATTAGTCTGAACAGACAATATAAGGACCAAGAAGTATAAACAGGACTTAAGAGGGACAGAGAGAAAACCCGAATAGATAATTATGTTTGGGGTGTTGTGTGATGTGTCATGTAATTTGATGCAGTTATGGTATTGAAACATTATTTACCAGAACAGATCTTATAGTAGAACACAATGTAATTAGGTACAACTGTGTGATACTATGTGGCTGGTACTGGGAAGTTTTCAGCTCATCGAGACAGGTTTGATTTGTGACTGTATGTGTTATCTAAAGGAGATCCGTGGGAAAATGTCTGGCTCTCTGTGTGTTCATGGTTACGCATGTATTTTTATGCAAAAGTGTGTGTAATATGAGCTTCTAAAAGAATATCAATCCAACAGGATTTCATAATCTCTTCAGGAATCAGGGTTTTGCTGGGTCTGAGTTTTCAGTGATGCAATCTAATGTACATGCGACACAAAGGTTGTGAACCATGGCCGTGCTTGGTATCTATGCATGTGTGTTATTCACAAACGTTTGTGTCTGTGTAGTTGAATGAAGTGCGGCGTGAGGTGGAGCTATCCCGGAGACGCAGTCTGAGACTAAAGGCTCAAGTGGACAAACTACAGGAGAACAGAGACGGATCAGGATGGAGTCAAGAGAGAGAGAGGGTAACACAGTCGAGCAGTGATAATGCTCAAGCCTAATCCGATCTTTTCTAATAAACAATGCCCGGTCATAAGATTTCCTTCACCGCCCCTTGACACTCTCCTCTCCATGCCTGTCTCTTTCCTTCCAGGTTACACAGGAGATTCAGTGCATTCTGAAGCTGTTGCTTCCTCTCGCCAAAGACGACTCCAGCTTCGTACAGCCTTCTGGTCAGGAGATCAGTCTTGATACATCCCTGGTCCTGCTGCTGAACGTAGCGCGCAAACTAGCTTTCCACCACACGGCACAGGTGAGCCTAAACTAGCTCTAAGAAACTGTAAAATATGCTTCCTCAAAAACAAGTAATATAATGTCCGGTAGCTGTCAAATGTTTGGATACACCAACTCATTTAAGGTTATTTATTTTGTTTTACCACTTTCCACTTTGTAGAATAATAGTGATGACATCAAAACTATGAAATAATTGGAATCATGTAGCAACCAAAAGTGTTCAACAGATCGTAATACATTTTGTATTATAGATTCTTCTAAGTAGCCACCCTTTGCCTTGATGACAGCTTTGCACACTCTGCGCACTTTTTTGCATTCTCTAATGTGTAACTCTTTGATGAGTTCAAATCCAGTTCCTACAGGAAACCTGAATATCTTCTATTCTCTGAGTTCTGTTCTCAGCATATTATTTGATGTGCTTTGAACATCCATGCAAGTAGACAAATGCATTACATGCAATTATGAAGAAATCTGTGTTGATACTAGACTGAGGTGAAAGTTTCATGCCTGTCAGGTGAGAGTAGGCACTGCATGCGAGGTAAAGCTTAACCCTGCCCATGTTGTAGGCCCAGATGATTCAGTTTAGGCATGTGACCTGACGGGTTCTGGAGTATCAAACCACACAAGGAACTTGTCAGCAGAAAGGTCCTAGTTAACCAGTGTTTTGCTGTGCCTGGAACGGTGTTTCATCACAAACACGGAAACACAGAGAATACATCGGCTAACGTTTTAGCCAGAGTAACTATTATGGATATGCAGTTATTATTTTATTTATTTTTTGACCTTCAGTTATACAGAGAGAATCACACTGAGACCATGGTCTCATTTAGAGCTGAGCCCTGTGTGCAGCACATAAAATACAGATATAAATATAATAAAACACACTATTTACAAATAACTATTACATTCAACAGCAATATGACCATTCAGTATTGCTTTAACTACAGTATAGCGAGACATGAGGTTAAATACTCGTGTATCACTCATCGCTCCATACAAAAAAAAAACATTTTATATAATTGTATTCACTGACAGTCAGCATCAATAAACGAAGAGTCCTTTTTCCCCCACCCAGGATTCCAAGTCCGAGGTTCAGATAGAAAATGGTGTTGTTGACAGCGCTGTACTCCAACAAGCACTGTGGGACAGAGACGATGCCTTAGAGAAGTAAGTATACACAACAACACAACAACACAAACGCACGTACAATCGCACAACGTCACGGAGAAGTAACCAACGCCTCTCACAGCAAAGGGAGCTGTCAACCCCACCTAATTTAAGAGGGGGAATTGTATCATATTCCTGTAAATTAATCTTTTTCCTCAAATTCCAATAAAGCGTTGATGATTTCTTTCCCTCACGTCCTGTTGCTAAGGAAGAAGGCAATGGAGGCGGAGCTTCTCCGCAGTAAGACAGACATGATGTTACTGAACAACCAGCTGCTGGAGGCCGTGCAGAAACGACTGGAGCTCGCTGTGGAACTGGAGACATGGAAGGTACTCAGTGGCAGGGGGGAAGGGGAGAAAGGGAGGGAAGAGAGAGGGGTAAGGAGCGATGAAGGCAGGGGGATGAAAGACGAAGAGAAGAGAGAAGGGTGATGAAGGTGCTTAGGTAATGGGAGGAGAGAATGAAAGAGCTACAGTCAAATCCCCAAATTCCCAAACCCTAAACACCAATATGGAGACCTGAGACTATTTGATTGGTGTAGGTAATATAGCGAATCATCCACCTAGCCTCAGAGGGCTGTGTTGAAGTGTGACCATATATATATATATATATATATATATATACACCTGACCAACCTATTAAGATCTCCATTAGGCTGTAGGGTGTAGGGTCAATTACGGATTTGGCCCAAGAGTAGGAAAGTAGTTGTGGGTAACGTGCCAAATATACAAAAAAGACAACCACTTTCTTCCCCTACTATGCCCTGAGAGTAGAGAAGTGTGAGGACAGAGACTGACAATAGTAGAGTGAAAGGGTGTGGAAGAGTAGAATGCAGAGGTTGTATTATCATTGACTGGTGAAAACATTGGGTGTGTTCATTCATGTCACACTTATTACACAGGGACAGCGCTTTGGCACCAGTGATGACCATCCATCCCTGCCATAGTGAATTAGAGTTTAGTACAGGGTTGTTGAAAACAATGTCTGAGACAGAGCAGAGACATATGGATTCAGCTGGAGAGTGGTGTTTCTGCGGAAAAAAAACTCTCACTAATGAGATCCAATAGTAAATTGCCTCAGATTAATGCCCTCACCCAGAAACACACAGACACAGATATGAGATACTAATTTTGTGTTGTCAGTAGGGCATCCAGACAGTACATTACTAGCTTGGGGCCCTAGCAAAATACAGCTCCGGATAAAATTGAGACCACTGCACCTTTTTCTTTCCTTTCCAAAAAAGTTGAAAAGGTTTTGAGTGAGAAACAAATGGATTAAAATTAAGAGACTTTGATTCCTTAACACTCAACACTTTTCCTTTTCAACTTTTTTTCCAGAGTTCTATATGCGTCAGTTTTAGTGCCGTAGTCCCCTGGGCCACCTGCCGGGAGACCAGCTCCCTCTGGTGGTGCAGTAGAAAATGCCATTACACACGTTCACCTATTGGTGAGAGTGGACTGTCCTACTGTACTAGCAACATCTGTCTTATTCTTTTTCCAAAACATAACTACTTGACCACCTGGTTGCACCATAACAAGCAATTTAACATGTGCGAGGTGAACCTAAGCAACCATGAATTGTGCCTCTTGTCACAGAGATCCAGCATTTAGGAAATGACACTGACCTACTCCGGGACATGGTGCATCATTCGTAGGGGCCAACACGTTTTCTGTTAACTGCACCTTTATTTACCCATCCTATACTCTGATTGGAGAAACACCAAGGCCCACAATAATTATACAGCAACTTACAACCAGACACATTTGTTAGTTGACTGTATTGATAGTTGACCGTTTAATTTTAAATGTACATTTTCAAACAAGTGTATGTAAATTGCCCCTCCGTCCGGTACCCCTCTGCAGTAATTGCTCCAAAAATAAACACTTCACCCAAGATATCAATTTGGTTTTGTATTGCCAGAGTGTTGTCCCTCTAATCCCTCTGTCCAACCACACCCTGATATTATGACGTAACAACAAAAGCGCCTAATGCTAATAATAATAATCTCATATTTCCTGGCGTGTCAGGACGACGTCCAGCTGATCCTACAGCACCAGCTCCACAGCCAGCAGCAGCAGGCAGCAGAGGAAGCCCAGAGGAAGCCCTCCCGTCTGGGGCTGCTGAGAAGGACTAACAAACAGAAGCCAGCCTCCAGCCCTGGTCCTGGCCCCTTGACGTACACGCCTGGAAAGGTCCTGCCTACTCCAGTGAGCACACCCATCCCCTCCCCGCAACGTCCCGCTGTCACCTGGAAGGACAGGCTGAAGAGGGGGAAGGGGTCAAAGGCGGGTCATCATAGTGACCAGAATGCAGTGCAGACATCGGCGTCGCCCAGCGGCAGGGGACAGGATGACGGGTTTCAAAACATAGATTTATAAATACACTGGGGGCGTTACTCCTGATGAATATGTAAATCCTCAAAAAATAACAAAACAATGGACTCATAATAGATAAGAACCCTTCATACACAGCACTGTATGCATTTGAGGGACATCGGTCATAACTTGGTATAATATGCTGGTAGCCAGGGACAGAGCAACTCATGTATAGACACACAACCACAGACAGTTTAATTTTCCAATCTACTAACACTGTGACGATCTTCTGAAGGAAAACATTCTTAATAACATTATGTGTGTTGGTTGCCTGGATACTAGCTCTGGGTTGGAGATTTTCCCTCCAAATGTAAAATGTAATTTTCTGTAATGAGAAGCAGTTATGTTGACTGTATTATGTCTCTGATTAAAGTAATTAAAATGTACTTCCAACTTTCAGCATATTGTTTAGTTCAGGAGACTGCATTTAAAAATAGCACAAGACTTTGAAATTTTTACCTAAAAAGACAAGTCTTTCTGGTTGAAAATCTCGCTCCAAAGGGATGTAGCCGACCCACAGATCTCTACAGTGATATATAGGTCATTGGTGGATAAAAAGGGAGACATCACATTGAATGTAGTGGGTACAGAATTTATTCATACCCCTTTACTTTTCACACTTTTATGTGTTATAGACTTTCATAACTGATACAATTTTTGACATTAACACAATTTTGGAGTTATGTGCCAATTTATTCAAATTGAAAAACCAATATATTTAGCGTACACGTGTTCTGAGCCTTTATATGTGGGATCACCTTTGGCAGGGATTTCAACTTTGAGTCTTAAGTGCATCTACCAGTTTTGCTCTCCTGCATTTGGTTAGTTTGTCCCATTCTTCCTTGCAGATCCCCTCAAACTCTGTCAGATTAAATAGAGAGTGTTGGTGAATTGAGAATTTCAGGTCTCCTCAGAAATGATCAATCAAGTTTGATTTCAGGCATTTGTTGTCTTGGGACTGTGCTTTGGCTCATTGTCATGCAAAAAAAATGAATATTTGCTCCAGTTTAGGTCCTGTGTGCTTTGGGTTTTCTTCATGCTCTCTTTATTTCGCTCTTCATTGTTCACTCAATCCTAAGCAAACTTCCAGTCCTTGCTGCTGAGAAGCATCTCCACAGCAGGATGCTCAGACCGCTATGCTTCCCCATATGCATTAGCCGGGTGATGACCAGTACCTTTTTCTCACCGGATGTAAGCGTGTGGCCTTCAGGCATAATAGTTTGATTTTGTTCCCATTAAACAAAATTATATATTTCCTCATGCTTTCAGAGGCGGCATGTCATTTTCCTTTTCCTCAGAAGGGGTTTCCATCTAGCAACTTATTGATGGAGCGCTGCATAGCAGCTTGTCCTTCTGGCAGGTTCTCATAGAAAAGATCTCTGCATAAAACCTATGAAGCTCTGTGAGATTGGCAGTTAAGTTCTCGGTCACCGCTCTGATCAAGGCCACCTTTTGCACTCACGTGTGAAGTGTGTGAAGTTGTAGACCTGTGTAAGACATTATATCATGTACAATTATTTGAATTTGCCGCTGGTGGATTCTAAGTTATTAAGACTTCTCAAGGATGATCAAGTCACATCCAGATGATCACATCATCCATCTGAGTTCAATCTGGAGTGTCATGGCAAAGGGTCTGTATACTTCTGTACATGCGCTATTTCAATATTAGAGGTACATCTGATTGCATAAGTATTCAAAATACCTTTTCTCATTGTTATATAAAAATGTGGAATGAAAATGGATTTAATTTGGGTTATCTTCTGACTTCCAGCAAATACACAAAACTTTAAAGATGCAAAATATTGTTTTCATATGACAAAAAGGATAGACATAACAAATGTCCATTTGATACGTTTATCATGTATACTGGGTAGAGACACAACAGCATTTACAAAAACAAGGCTTTTCTGGGCAAATTCATATGTAATCCACTGAATCCGTGAACTGAATAAGATGAAATACAATACAATTTCTGATATATTTTTTTCATTTTCAGTTTTATTATCAGTTATACCATTTATAACTTTCAATATACTGTATATCTCAATTATTCACATGTAATCTGACATAACTGAAAAACATTCACATTCATGTAGTGCCATGTTTTAGAATGAATGTTATTATGGCAATGTTTTAGAACTAAAAGATAGGTTGAAATGCATCATCGACAACTCACACATGAACAAAAGAACGACAAGACATGCTTATAATAAAATACACAATACTGTTAACATCAGTCATTTTTATAATGGCAGAACACATTTACATTCCCTCTTAAACTTGGGTGCAAATTCATTCGTTGTGCACTTGATTTAGCAGATAAATTGTTAATAGAACAGTTGAAATGAGTCCCAAAAGGCCCTAACCTCAACCATATGGTTTCCAGGTAGGCTAAATAAACCTGCATCTGACCCCAAGCGTCTGGTTTCCAGGTAGGCTAAAAAAAACTGCATCTGACCCAAACCACCTGGTTTCCAGGTAGGCTGAATAAACCTACATCTGACCCCAACCTTCTGGTTTCCAGGTAGGCTGAATAAACCTGCATCTGACCAAAACCATCTGATTTCCAGGTAGGCTAAATAAACTATCTGACTCCATGTTGTGAAACCATATGGTGAAGTTAAGCTACTCAAACATGAGCCATTTTAGTTAAAACAAACTGATAAGACAACTTCAAACCATCATGTCCATACTTAATCAAACCTGGCATACAGTGTAGATGCTACTATTTTTACTCTACAAATGATGAACAAACCTAGCACACCACAAAACAACCCATTTGACTCCATGTGATAACATTACAAACTGGCAGCAGAGAAACCATTCTCAACGCTGTTGAGAGTAAACGTTTCATTCAAAGTTTTACAGACATGAAAAAGAGAGCAAAGACAAAACCCACAGAGCCGCACACATAAACCAACTTACACACCAAACCAACTTTCTGTACAGTAGTATCACAGTCAGATTGTAATTACTACATTTCACTGGAAAAAACCCAATTCAATATATTATATATATATTGATATTAGAGTAAACTACAAATCAGATGTTTTCTTCCGTAGCATTTCTGATGAATAGCTGTTTATTCTAAAAAGTGGTACACAACTGTTTTTCTTCTGACCTGAATTGAACCAGCTTGTTTCAGTCACAAGCCAATATATACCTCAGATGTTTTTTTCCCTGGTAGAACCACTATCTGGAAAACTCTATTTAAGGCTATTTTGAAAGTAAATGTAGCATTGCATTAGACATCAAAATATCATATACCCATTTTTCATTTTCAATAATCCTGTATTTGCACAACTTCTTCAAGAATGTTAGCCAACTCACCAGTTTCAGACAAAATATGGTAGACAGTTGCTAATTATAGCTCTATATTTAAAATAAAGCAATAGTATTTTTTTAAGTCATAGGATAAACATGGTAATATTTTAGGTTGATTATAATTTACACACACTTTCTATCTTGTGTTTCTTAATGCCACTGAAAACCTTCCACGACCCAAATATGGGTCACAACCCACCTGTTGAAAACCATTTGGTCATTTTCATCAATATTATTTAAATGTGATTAGTAAATTTCACTAAATGACCATTTAAATATTGTGAAGATCAATCACAAACAACTGAATATAGTTTTTAAAATGGCCATTTACAAGAAACAAGTACATAATATTACTCGAGTCTAGATCAGGGTCTATAAAAATATCCGCAGGAAGTAGCGGTGTTTCAGCCCCCAATGTAATAGCCTCAGCACGCCTTGACGAGATTCAGAGTCGCCTTAATTTCTGCATTGTCAGCAACTCCTAATTTCCATCCTACATGAGGCACACTGCATCAGGGGAGGTGAGTGCACAATGCTAATTTTGAGCGTAATTCTTTCTCTGTTCAGTACTGTAACAAAGCCCTGCACTCCCAGCATCTTACCCAGCACCAGAGAAGCACCCACCTGGTGTACACCAACCTGGGAGATGCAGGAGAGATCGTTTGATAATACAGTACCCGGACAGCTTTAGCTTCAATAGCGGTTACGGGCATAGAAAGGTAGCTAGGTGACTAGCTATCTGTATGACATCACACCTTTCAAACTAAAAACTCAGTTACAATACATGTAATCTAAAGGTATTGACACAAAATACCATTGCACAGATAGTGCAATAAATTCTAGTGATTAAAAGTCAGATTTACAAACAATTTACACTGTTTTGTCCCCAGCCAAGAGTTAAAACAGAAACAATGACTTAACATTTTGCGTACTTTATCTTAACTCAATGTCTAAACTTTATCTTATCTTCAAAAACTCATGGTATCCTTTTGTTCTCCTTTCTGGCTAAATCCAAAAATAGCACACACTTAGAAAATGTCATCCTTGAAAGTGCAAATACACGATCTTTAAAATGTATTACGAACAGAAGCACAACAGCTTTTTGCATTTCTCTCTGGGGCTCGGGACATTCCTTCTCGAGCCATCAGCTGCTAAATGTCCAAATCAACTCAGCCTGTACCAGAGAAATTCATAAAGGTTTTAGGAGTAAAAGGGCTGATTGAGGATCATGTACCCTCTGTATATTCATTTTGAGTTGCATGGAAAGACTGATCCTAGATCAGCGATCATAACCCACGGCTGAGTGATGCAGTACTGAAGCTGTACTTTTCATTCCCTCGGCTTAGCTTGGCTATAGGCCAGACATAACTGGATTTTTTTTATCCAGTATTATGAATAAGGGCCTGTCTTGTTGGATCGGATTTACCTTTTACATCATAAATCAGATTACATAGAGTGTAGGAGACTGGGAATATTTTCTTTTTTACCAATCACATCAGATCACAAGATACTCCTTCACAGCTGACTGGTCAGTCGGTGTTGACGCAGCCTTCTGTAGTACACATCAGGAATCCAACTGAACTACAGATTCGAAATGTATGTTTCCAATCAATAGAACTGGTTCCATTTCTATGTATTAAAATCGAATCATATTGCGGAAATCAGATAACTAAAAACAGGAACCTACTCACCATTCTAGCCTACCAAAACAAAGGAGACAGTCGAGCGGCAACACACCCAATATCTCTATAGGTTTTGCACTGTTCTGAATCTGTGGCTGGTTTAAATGAAAGAGGGACTTTCCCATACTTTGCACTATGGTTGACTTGCGTATAATTTTGGATAAGAGAGGTAGGCACAGATATATAGAGAACAGCTTCAGACACACTTATACAAACACACACACGTTTACACACACACCCACACATATATATATGTATATATCAATAAGACCAGGCTAACAGCCTTCCTACAATGTTAATTTACAATAACCTGATTACAAATAGTGAGAAAAGGTACTGTGCAACAACAAGAGGATCTTTGGATTAGTAATTCACCTCTAAAATGACAATTTAAAAATGAACTTTCAATCAATAAACTAAGCTATCTAGCGCCACATCTAATCTCTCCACTGACTAGCCAACTACTTATTAAATATTTTGTGTTAGGTACACTAATATACATGTTCACTCAACCTTTGTGCATTCCAAGATAGTGATTAAGTGCAACGCAAGAAGGTTATATAGACAGCATGGAAAGAAATGGGGAGGTTTGGTCCAGGGTTAGCAACAAGACCATTAACTAACAAGATGGCTTTGCCCTCTCTGATATGATGCTCCACCCACTGGCTGTTTTAAGAGGTGGATCCAAGTGTGATTGGGGTGGAATGGCACAGGCCTTTCACATTATCCTCACAACACCGCAAGGATGCAACAAACAAGCGCTCCGGAACGAATAAAGTTCATTTTGAACTTCAGATGACTGCGGGAAATGCCTTTAGTAACGCCTTTCCAAGCTTGTGCTTATCCTGCAGTGGATGGGAGATGGTGGCTTTGTGCAATGCCGTAGCAGGCTGAATAATGTTAAAGGCCGGCGGTTTTCCTGCAGGTAGAAGGTGGCAGGTGGAGGAGGTTAGCGTTAGGGCTGCAGGAAGGAGCTGATGGAACTGATGAAGTCCAGGGGTTTGTCAGCGTGGATCCAGTGGCTGGCGTCTGGGATGTACTGGATGTCGGCACAGGGGAACAACCTCTGGATCTCTGGGTAGTCCTCAGAACTGGGGGAGTGACAGAAATAGACAGAAAAAGAGAATCACCAAGGAAAACCGAGAGGATACCAAATCAATTCTAGATTAAGTGTATATAATATCTGAAAGCAGCGTGATGCTATTAGCATCAACTTATACTGGTAGCCGATGACATCATCTCACTACCTGATGTAGGCAGAACTGGCCCCGCCCAGGAAGAGGGTGGGGCCCTCAAAGGTTGTGTCAAAACTTGGGAAGCTCATGATGTCATCAAGGTGTGCAGCGATGGCTTCCAGGTTGACCCTCCAGGCGTATTCTCCATTCTGCTCCACCAGGTTGGTCAATAGAAACTGACGCACTGAGCGCTCCTGGTGACAGGAAGGAACATAACACTGTAAGGCAAACCAGCATCGAAAATGACATCTCCATTGTCAGATTCAAACTGTGAACCATACAAGCCCCTCGCTTCGCACTCAGAGGGTGACTTTCAAATTGGTGATCAAAATACCCATCAACTTCGGGACACACCAATTCGTGACTGGAATGATGCGGCATATTTTCAATTATGCAATTATCATGAAATTCAGAGTTACAAATCCTTACTGTTGATTTAAATGATAAAACCCCAACTAACAGATTTAATTTAGGAGGTACTTCCCCAAGTACCTATACCAAGTCTCATAACAAGACACACAAAATGTGTGTGAAATGCAAACTAAGCAATAACCCAGAGCTTCAGAAATCATCTATACCCTTGAAAATGATCACTCCCTCAGCTTGGGTGGGGGCCAGCCTCATGCAAATGGAGGGCCGAAGCAACCAATTTGGGATTTAGCAAAACTACGTCTAGAAACATGAAGGAACAAAAGACAATTTTCAAACACAATAATGGTAGCTTGATATTGGGACTGCTTTGACAGTATATTATAGTGCATTTCAATCAATTACAATTAGATGACCAGTCCCTCATCTAATTGTAGTGCAGTATGTGTATCCTGTCTCTATGTTTCCCACAAGCAACACCATTCTGAGTATGTATAAATGCAGGTAGAGAATTCAGTTGATTCTATATGTATGGACAGGCAGTATGAAACCTGGTGGTTGATCATATCAGTGACCGCGTGCGAGGGCAGCATCCCTGACCTTGACCAGTTTGCGTAGCTGGTCCTCGGCCATGCGGCGGGCGGTGGAGCGGGGCAGGTCGCTGGAGATTTTCACTTCCTTCATGGCCTGGATGTAGGAGTGAAAGTTGGTACGGGTGGTGGTCTGAGCTGGGCTGATGTCCACCACCACCAACCTCTCCACCAGGCCTGGCTAAGGGGGGGGGGGAATAAATGATAAATGACATTGTAGAAGCAGAAAGAATGCAAAAGAATTACTGATATTTTAGTCATTTAACAGACCCTTTTATTCATTGTGACTTACAGTTAGTGTATTCGTCTTAAGGTAGCTAGGTGGGACAATCATGCAACCCAGTAATAGTAAGTCAATACAACTGAATTAAGTAGGCTAGCTATTAAGCCAATTATTAGATATTCCTAGAATGAATCACAAACAAGTGCAAGCATAAGTTAACAGATGGTGAAGGTGGGTTATTTTAGATACTCTTTCAAAAGCAAGGATTTTTTGTGGAGCTCGAGGGGCTCGTATGCTTACCTGCGAGAGGGCCGTTGTCATGGCGACCTTGCCCCCCATGCTATGGCCAATTAGGATGCACTTTCCAATGTGCAGCTGGGCAAGCAGGTGCGTCAGGTCATTGGTCATCGCCTCGTAGGTCAGGTCGGGGCTGTGTGTGCTGGTACCGTGGTTACGGGCGTCAACCGTCAGCACCTGACTGGACAAAGGACAGTTAAGATACTAAACGAAGTAGGGGGGGTGAGAGAGAGAGAAAGTAATGGGAGGACAGGTAAGGATGGGTGGGGGGGGGTCACAGGGCTGCAGGATAGACAAAAGAGCACAGTCCAGTGCATTCTGCTGTGACCAGTCATTGGGAAAGAAGGCGGAGCAGTTAGGTTGAAAGATGACAATCTACTGGTGTTCATCTCACATTTCTATCTGTAGTACTGTCTTTGACTCCCCAAAGGGGACAGACCTAGTTGTGCACACTAGCTAATCTGCATACCTAGGATCAAATAACTGACTGATTTAGAAATAGGAAACCAGGTGAATGAATGCTATCAAATAGAATTAAAACTAGCATTAATCCAGGTCCTAAGACTCAAGAGTTGAGAACCACTGTGACATACGAGGCGTTATATTCGTCTTCAGCATTTGCATTACTCTAGGTGGTAAGACGTTGTAACTGTACATATATGGAACATTTCTGAAACATTTGCCAGCCTTACGAGACGTTACCTTTCTGCCTGTCCTCTGCACCAGGGACTTGGCTATAGAATGGAAGTTGGACTTGCTGCCGAACAGACCGTGGAGGAAAACCAGGGGAGTGCCGTCCCCTGTCCCGTCAAACACATCGTAGGTCAGGTTCACTGGGCTGAAACCGAGAATTATACATTGTTAGACATAATGATAAATTGTTAACATAATGATAAATGATCTTCACAGTGCAGAGACTCACTACACAAGGCATAGCTATAATATTAATGTTTAATATATTCATTTTAATAAACACGTCTAGGAAATGCTTAATAAAATAAACGAGTGACTGTCAAAATGTACTTCAGCAAAGTAACTGATTTACCATAGCCATCTATCTTGAGTAGGACATGTCGAAAATAGTGAGCAGTGACCAGAAGGTCGTGGCTGGAATGCAGGTTTTGGCTCGTAAACTAGCATTAAAATCGAAATCTAAGGTTTGACAATCCACACAAACATCACTGCAAACACAAAGTGATGGACACGCTGTGTGTCATATAGATAAGCTACATGTTTAACATAGAAATGCATTTATTTAGATTGCCCATCGCGGCTATGTGAATTAAAAAGCTAACGTTAGGTAACCATAACGAAAATCCACTATCTTTCCCAGAGAAGTGTAGCTGGCTAACGTTAACATACGGACTGATTGTTTGAAGAAAGATGACAACTGACAATCCTGTCATGACGTTATCATTTTGTACATTTAAATGTATTAGGTACAAAAGGTTGTGAGCAAGCTAGGATGCTATGCTGCTGTCATTGTATTAGGGAAAGTAGAGGGCATTACCTGACCGAGCCAATTGCACGAGCCATAAACGGCACACCACCACAGAAATCCTGATGTCGGTACCGACATGTTGCCCTTCCGCAGAAAAGTCCTCTCCAAAGAAAGCTACAGAAAACACTCATGACAGTTTAGTGTCCTTTAGTTTTTCACCAGACGGATTGGCACATAAGCTTTCTACTCTGTAAATTTCTGAGCGGAGAAAATTATTTTGACATGAGAAATGAGTGGGAGGAGCAGAAGAGGCCATCTGCCAACGGCCGCATTTCTTCTATCACAGGTTTGAATGTGCAGACTGCCACCTACTGTACGGTGGTAACTACATGGTCTTGTTCTACTTAAGGTGTCCGGGTGGATCGCAACCTTCAACGGTGCGCATAACGCCACCTACTGTAGCCTGGGATTTTCTTCATCTTTCAGTCAGTCCTATTCCTAATACAAACTAAAACCTATCCAAGGTCGTAGGAGTGAATGATATTGGGACACACACATTTGACTACGGTGTAAATGTTAAGGTATTCACAAACATGTCTATTTAATATGTAGTTCTACGTGTTTGTCCACTTCTAGAATCCACTTCTAGCTCAATTCTCTTTGTCCATAACTATGTATAGACACGCTCTGGTTAAAAAAAGGCATTAGCATTATTGACCAACGAAGTGAGTATAGGATCAGTGCGACTGACAGTTTCGCTCGAAGGTAGTCTGGTTGAAAATACTAGGGGCGATAATTGTTGCCACAACCCTAGCATGCAACACTCACTATGTCTGTAAAGGTTGTAACAAATAGAAAGTTACCCCAAAGAATGTTGCCTTTCTGTACCGATGCGTTGCGTGTGTTGATAGGACTAATGCGTTCAGTGTTAAAATTACAGTTGTACTTTTAAGAAAGTTGTGATTTCTGAACATGCAATGGTCTTAACTAGCATTGGTAAATTATACTGTGTAAATGTTTTGCATGGTGGGACTTTTCATCTGGAAATGCATTTCGGATAGCTGATAATGTAACCAGATCTTTTCAAATGACCCTGCGTCCCGACAATGCATAAGCGGATGAAGATGAAGAAGACACTTTAGCTATATCTGGATGATTCAAAACATCTAAACTGCAGGAGGAACCGACAGCTGTTGTGTGGAGATTGTCACCAAGAACCTTAGCTACTTCCACTCCATTCTTGATTGGTGGTGGCTCGTCCGTTAGTTAGCAACTAGCAGACCCTCTGGTGAAGACTAAAACAGAGATTGTCCAAATCCTTTTATCAGTTCTTTTTTTCAAATAATTCATTATCACTTTTTCATGCTTGCAATCACTCAGTGCTATTTAGCAAGCCAGCTACTGTAAGGTTTGTTGGATTAAACTTGAAAATATAGATAGCTAGCTAACTTCATCTTAACTATTGTTTTAGCCAGAATAAAGCATATCTTTTTGGGGATGTAGCAGTATGGCTACATTACAAAACTCTCGAACCACGATGTCAACCACAGGTTGGACAACCACCACTTCCTTTGTGTCCTCCACTCCTCCTCCCAATAATTCATCATTATTCACAAAACGTAATCATACAAGCCACTCCAGTTCATTGACCATTCAACTTCAAATTTTCTATTCGGTACCATCAACTTTTTAGAAACACATATTTCCAAGTCTACCATATCATCTTCTACAGCTCATTCAACAACTATTCGTTAGCTGAAATCACATTCGAGCTGAGGTTTACGTTTATTTACCACATAGACTATGGTAAAAGACTCCAGCTCCCAAATAACGTCGCTGATGGAAAAGAGAAACAATTATACGCTGGCCAGTAATCAAAAATTATAATTTATTTTTCAAGGTTCTTTGTAGATGATCTCTTGGGCAGCCGGCAGGCAGTTGTCAATTTTTAAGTTTATGTCTGATAGAGTTTCTTCAATTTGTAACCTGACATAACCCATGCCAACAGTTAGATGGCGTTATGTCCTTGCAAATTTATACAAATCCCAGCAGGAATGACATTGTAATCAATAGTGTTGAGCAACTTCTAGACAAAGAACATTAAACTACTGTACAACCAAGAACAACAATCATTGCAAGTCAAACTATCCTCAACTTGATATGGTGGCGTCAAAATAATTTTCTGTGGACTGCTTAGTAATGCAAAAGGTGCATTCACTATTTGAACTGTTCTTTGAGAAGATTTGGTAAATGTGGCAAAAGTATGGTGAAACAGTTATAGACATAGGTTGGTAAATAAGTTGCACTGTGTTTCACTGCTAAACTTATTAATAATCTTGGTGTAGGGAGTCTGAGTTAGGACCAACTAGTCTGAATTTAGATTTGTGTACACCTGGAGGGTTTACACAAATATAAATGAACACAAACATCAACAAGAACCCTCGTTCAATAGCAATTGAGCCTGGGGACAAAGTTCAAACAACCCACACTCTTCATTGTGAAAATTGTACTACACTGAAAATGTGTTATGGAAAGGACTTGCCAGTCTGATAAGTTAGTAGGCCAACTAGTCATCTTGTTTACCTAACTGGATGTCTGCTTCTCCCACCCACCTTTTAATGTAAGAGTTGTTAAAGTTGATTTAGGAACAGGTTTTGTTTGCAGTGTGGTCTGTCTGTGTGGGCTCAGCTGCCATAGGCTGATCTATAATCTGAGCTCCGGGCGTTTAAACTGGCCCGTTGCAATGGGATACATGTTTAACAGGGTGATCACAGTTACCATGGTGATGACATGGCGCAGAGGCCCAATGCGAGGAGGAGGGGCAGCAAGTGAACTGAAACTGTTGGTCAACTCTCTTACTCCATTTTCCCTTCAGTCCCAGTCTTTTGTTGTCATTTATCTCATGCCATTTTCTCTCCCAGTATATTGTTCCATGCTCACCTAAAATAAACACTCAGCCAAGGGTTAACTTGTTTGGAAACCGACAAGTTTGCATTTCCTACTGGCCCATGTGCTGGTTCGCCCACATGACCCTGTGTGTTAGTTACTTAACGCTGTCTATTTCCTACTTCGTGGTTCACAGATCTTTGTAACTCAAGGTCTTGTCTATTCCTTCCCTCAGCACATGGTGTACCACTCTCTCTCTCTCTCTCTCTCTCTCTCTCTCTCACACACACACACAAACCCAAGATAACCAATGTTTGACATGATAACATGTTTGACAAGAGAACTGTTTAAAAGAAAATAAGAAAACATGGAATGGGTGTTTCTGGTTTAGGTAACCAGGACAACTCCCTATTTATAACCCATCCCCAGTCTCCACCTAAATGAGAACCCTAGTGAGGTTTTTCACTCCGACACATTATTTCCTGATACAGAGATGTTTACACACATATCTGGGCAGGGACATATAAGTTGATGGCAGGCAAGGCTTTAAGGGTCTTAGTCAAGATCAACAGACAATGTATGTTGATCCTATTGAACACAGCCCCTAACACACACACACAGATACAAAGTGTGTTTTAAAGGATCAAAAAAACGGCTGACTTAATGATCAGCATTGTTTTTGTAAATCAGTCAGTCCCATGATACAATACGGTATTGATCCTACTAAAACAGGGCCTCACAACACACATGAAATGAAAACAGTCACTAAGTTCTGTAACATCATAAAGAAATAAACAGATCATTACGAATGCACTGTGAGTGGCACACTGACAAACTACCTACAATGCATTAGTTTATGTTTCAGATGTGAAATAAGAAAGAGATCATTTTCAGAATGCAAGTTATACAGCAGTTGTCCCTATAAATTAGATTCTGTTTTCATTTTACTCTGATGTCATCAGATATCCTTTGGGATCACAATGGTATCCTGTTTTAGTTACAGTAAACAAAAAGATCCTGCTGTCTGTATCTATTTTCTTCCACCTTGCAGCTCCTCTACTTTCATTTGTGCCTGTATTTTTCTGTCTGTGTTCTCTAGCTCAGTTACAACCCGGTTTCCAAAAAACTTAGTATGTTGTGTAAAAACAGATTCCAATGGTGTGTAAGTCATTTAGTCAATAGAAAATTGTACCAAGACAACATATTAAATGTCGAATATGAAGCCAGTTCTTATCACATTGTTGTTTGGCTCATTTTTGTTGGCTCAAATCATAATAATAACAGTAATCAACTGAATGGCCCTGATCAAAAGTTAACATACCATTGAATGTTTGGCCTTGTTAGAGACACACAAGGTGAAACACACAGGTGAAAATGTCAATTAAAGGTGAATTTCACCTGTGGCTTGTTAAATTGCATTTAGTGTCTGTGAATAATAGTCATTGAGTTTGTTACTGTTGCACTCACGTGGATGCACTGAGCAGGCTAGAAACTGAGCCATGGGGAGCAGAAAGGAACTGTGAGAAGACCTGCGTAACAAGGTAAAGGAACTTTATAAAGATGGAAAAGGTTATGAAAAGATATCCAAAGCCTTTCAAATGCCACTCAGTACTGTTCAAACACTTATTAAGTGGAAAATGTAGGGATCTCTTGATACTAAGCCAAGGTCTGGTAGACCAAGAAACATTTCAGCCAAAACTGCCAGAATAATTATTACAAAGGGATACAAAGAAAAACCCACTGGTAACCTCCAGAGAAATACATAATACTCTAGAAAAAGACGTTGTGGTTGTTTCAAGGAGCACAATATGACGATAGGTGAACAAAAATGAGCTGCATTGTCGAGTTGCCAGAACGAAGCCTTTACTGCGCCAATGCCACATAAACAAGGCCTATTGTCAACGGAATACCATCCCACTGTGAAGCATGGTGGTGCTCATTGATGTTGTTGGGGTGTGTGAGCCCTAAAGGCACAGGAAATCTGGTGAAAATTGATGGCAAGATGAATGCAGCATGTTATCAGAAAATACTGGCAGACAATAAGCATTCTTCTGCACGAAAGCTGCGCATGGGACGCTTTTGGACATTCCAGCACGACAATTACCCCGAAGCACAAGGCCATATTTGACCCTCCAGTGGTTACAGCAGAAAAAGGAGAAGGTTTTAGAGTGGCCATCAGTTTCCTGACCTTAATATTAACGAGACACTCTGGGGAGATCTCAAAGGTGCGGTTCATGCAGAACGACCAAAGACTTTGCATGACCTGGAGGCATTTTGCTGCTATAGCACCTGCAAGAATTTGGGGACTGCATGCTGTCACCTATGCTAAAGGGGGAACAGTATTAAGAACTAATGGTATGCAGACTTTTGAACAGGGGTTAGTCAATTTTTTTCTTTGTTGCCATGTTTTGTTTTGATTGTGCCGTTCTGTAATGACCTACAGTTGAATGTGAATTCATAAGAAATAAAAGATTTGTCTTTTGCCTGCTCATTCATGTTTTTTTGTAAATGGTACATATATTATCAATTCTTCAAGGGTATGCAAACTTTTGATCACAACTGTATGCCACACTTTGAATTTGATTAAAGTAATTAGGTCAATTGGCAACAGGGGAGTAACATGACTGGGTATGAAAAGGTCATTCCAGAGGGAAGGGGTCTGTCAGAAGTGTGGACTGGGAGGGGCCTGACAGATGTGAGGACAAGGAGGGGCCTGTCAGAAGTGTGGATGGGGAGGGGCCTGACAGATGTGAGGACAGGGAGGTGCCTCTCAGAAGTGAGGATGGGGAGGGGCCTCTCAGAAGTGAGGATGGGGAGGGGCCTCTCAGAAGTGAGGATGGGGAGGGGCCTGTAAGAAGTGAGGATGGGGAGGGGCCTGTCAGAAGGGGGGATGGGGAGGGGCCTGTCAGAAGTGAGGATGGGGAGGGGCCTGTCAGAAGTGAGGATGGGGAGGGGTTCACCACTCCGTGAAGGAGTGCAAGTGCAAATGGTGCAACAATTTAAGAAGCAAGTTTTTCAACGTAAAATTGCTAAGTGTTTGGGATATCATCATCTGTGGTACAAAACATCATTAACAGATTCAGAGTATCCAGAGAAATCTGTATACAATGGGCAAGGCCGAAAAACAAATATTGGTTGGCCGTGATCTTTGACGCAATCACAAATCCCAAGCTCATTTTAGATGTACTGATGAAGTAGAAAACTGTCCTGTAGTCTGACAAATCAAAATTATAAATTCTTTTTGGGAATCATGGAAGCTCCGGACTAAAGAAGAGTGGGACCATCCGGCTTCTCATCAGCACACAGTTCAAATGCCTGTATCTGTTATGGTTCGGGTGGGCATTAGTGCACATGGCATGGGTGGGTTGCACATCTGTGAATGCACCAATAACATAATATACAAGTTTTGGAGCAACATGCTGCAATCCAGACAACATCTTTTTCAGGGAAGGCCTTGTTTACTTCAGCAAGACAATGCCAAACCATGTTCTGCACTTTTTACAGAAGCATGGCTCCGTAATAAAAGCGCTTGGGTGCTAAACAGGCTTACCTGCAATACAGGCCTGTCACCCATTGAAAGCATTTGGCACATTATGAAATGACAAATACTACAAAGGAGTCCCTGAACTGTTGAGCAGCTAAAATTAAGCAAGAATGGCAAAACATTTCACTTTCAAAACTACAACAATTGGTCCCCTCAGTCCCAAATTCTTACATAGTATTGTTAAAAGAAAAGGTGTTGCAACAAAGTGGTAAACATGCCCCTATCACAGCTTTTGAAATGTCTTGCTGGCATCAGATTCAAAATGGGCATGTATATTTCCAAAAACAATTACATTTCTAAGTTTCATAATTTGATATATTGTCATTGTACTATGTTCAATTAAATATACTGATAAATGATATCCACATCATTGCATTCTGTTTTTATTTGCATTATATGCAGAATCCCAAATTTTTGGAAACAAGATTGTACATTGAAATGTCTTCATTAGCAGAATGTAATGATGTAGATATTGCTAAACGCATACACTGGAAGTAGTTGTTAGAACACAATAAAACATTCGTCACTCTCTCTCTGTTTCATTCCTAAAATAAGGTCTAAATGGAAGGTTTTAATGGAAGGTATTCCAGGAAAGAAAATTAGTATGCAGCATCATGTAATATGCAAATATAATCTTGGTGAAGTCTGTATAGTTAATATTTTCAGATAATAGGCTACATGTAGTATATGCTAGGATCAGATCAATGTGACAACAGGAAACACAACTTTACACTTGTTGCACCTATACACTGATTTGTTAGTCATGCACATATTCTGAACGATATATATATGATTCTTGTCATGTGATGACAAAAAGCCAATTACTTGACTTTTCTTGTCTTTTACCACCTTTGCATGCATTTCTTGTTGTCAGACACAGTAAATAGCTGCAGGTCTTGTTAACATGACTCCCACCTCCCCACCCATACTGATTAAACAATCATAGTTTCCCTGTTAATTATTACTGATAACACAAGCCCAGAAATCTGTTTAGGCACTTTGAACAACTGAAGCCCCCAATTATTAGCACAATAATGTTCTGCACAACGCAGTGAAATGTATTTGCCCCATTCCTAGCTTAACTGCATTTTTTACACTGAATGGTTTCAGATCTTCATATAAAATATAATACAAGACAAAGATAACTGGAGGAAACAACACATAATTCAGTGTTAAAATTATTATTTCAAATGAATAAAGTTATACAACACCAACTAGCCCTATATGAAATAATGATTTTCCCCTTTGTTACTCAATAAGCACATTAACCAAATTAAATGTATCATTGCATTAAATTTGAGCACACACACCCAGGCTTGATTACTACCAGCCCTGTTCAGTCTTAACACGACTTAAATGAAACCTCGTCCTCAATGTGATGTATTTCAATGCAACCATTTCAAAATAAGAACATCTACAGTAAAACATTGTGGTGGTAGTGTGAGATTGTTGGGATGCTTTGCTGCCTCAGAGCCTGAAAGACTTGCCAACAGTGAAGGAACAATGACCTCTGCTCTCTGATACATTTCTGAAGGAGAATGTCTGGTCAAATACGTTTGGAGTAGCCTAGTCAAATTCTAGTCTAAGTACTTAACTGAACCTATTGAGATGCTGTAGCAAGACCTTAAACAAGCTGTTTATGCTCAACAACCCTACACTCCAATGATGCTGAATTACAGCAATTCTGCAAAGAGGAGTGGACGAAGACTCCTCCACAATAATGTGATATATAGTTCTTCAATTATAAGAAGCATTTGGATGCAGCTGTTGTTGCAAAAGGTGATGCAAGCCGTTATTAATTTCAGGGGGGCAATACATTTTTCACACTGGGCCAATAGAATCTGTATTTCCTTAAATAAACAAAGATATAATGTCAACTCAGAATTTTGAACTCAGGTTCTCTTAGTCTTCAATTATATTTAGTATGAAGATCTGACACCATTCCATGTGACAAATATGCAATAATATAGAAAATTAGGATGAGGGAACACTTTGTTATTGCTCTCTTCCTGGAACTGTCTGTATTCTTTCCTTTCAGCAAACCTGGAAGAACATCCTGAGATGCCATTTTTCAAATGTCCTTGTTTATTTACTTGCCCAGGTTTTCCCTCCAATTTACAATAACCAATTTGTGATTAAGGCTATGCTTCATCACAGCACTTTCCTGACAATGTTAAACAATGAATGACAAGATATCTATCTTCTGAAGCACATCTGACCAGCATTCTGGTTGTTCTCACGCTTCTTGCTCAACCAGGAAGTATCGTATAAAGTACTGCTGCCTCTTTCATGGCCAACCCATTATTAATTTCTAACTAGAACCATGTTCCTTTTTATTGCTAAGTCAAAATGTTTGTTTGTACACTTGCTTTCACTTTTGCATGTAGAAAAGCGCATGCATTTTGGTGGCAAAATCTTTTAGAAAGTGTTCACAGAACTTGCTTTTCCACTCACGTTTCCTCAATGTAAATTATGAAGATGAGAGGTTAAGGAGCAAAGAGCAATGCCACATAAATAGAATTTTTTGGGGTAAAGCTTTTGTACAAGCTGCATCAAACCTGTCTAATTTTCCCAACTCTGTAGCTAACATTTCAAAACATGACATGGAAGACCGGGACTGGACTGTAAGGTGAAGATACTGGTATTAAAGCACATAATGGGATCTTGAAACAAGATTGCACTTTTTTACATGGTTTATTAATGGTCTGTATGTAAACATCCCCTTTCCCCATCAAATTGGGAGAAAATCTGCCACATAGCAACATTACCGACCATGCGACCTACACCTACAGGACAGAAAGTGAGTTCTGAGGGATTAAAAATAAGTGTTTGAATGATCATGAAGCCAAGTCATTCTGTCTATTAGTGTCTATATTTTGGGTCATTTAAATGTTGTCCTCTTTAAATTCCTCTTGATGTCCCCCTGGCAACATTACCATTCTGTCAGTTCCCTCCATGTTGTCATTAATGGAAATACAACAATGGAAATGCAAAATGTCTGTATGAACGTCTGTTAGGCATAGCCAAACAGGAAAATCAGGATATAGCTGAAATGGTCTGTCTGTCTAACTGCCGTGTCACGCTCACCTTCCCAATGGGATGCTTTGTTTGATATTACCAAAGTGTTCATTCCATCTGTGTTTTGGGAAAAAGCTGAGAAATGGGCCTGGAGAAATGTATATTTTGTGCTTATATTTTGGATTTTGCGGGGTAAGACACTTGCACTAAGATTTTGAGTTATGTTGGAACAATTGGGTTTAGGTACTACCAGTCCCAACAATAGAATCAGGGTTAGCCAACAGAATCTCTCCAATGGTGGCTTTCCGAGGCCTACAGGTTACAAGACTGAACAACAGAGGGAGGGTAACCAAATCAATCACACCTTGTTGTCTTGCTAGATCCAATGCTTTAGAATGTCTCTGCAAGAGAAATTTTGAGCCCTCCTGCCAGCACAAAGACACATGTATACATCCCATGGCAGTAAAGTTTCTTTAGGCAGACGATTGGCTTAATGAGCCCATTTGTTCTCTCTTAGCCAGGAGATGTAGTGATGGCAGGTGAAATTGAACCAGTGGTGTGTCTTGGCAACATCACAATAGTATATTCAGAATATTTTCATAGATAAATCCTTTTGCCGGACCACGTAAGCGAATATCTCTTACTGAGTGAGTGAGTGATTAGTTACCCCTTCTTGAATAGCGTTGTCACGGTCCCGGCCAGCTGGGGCCGTTCCGGTCCATGTTTTCTGTTTCTCTGTGATCTGTCTTGTCCTTGTTCCTGTTAATCAGTGTATTTAGTTCACCTGTGTTTTGCCCCCACCTGTTTCTGTCCTGCTCGTTAGTCTGTGTATTTAGTTCAGTCAGTTTCTCCCTGTGTTTGTCGGATCATTGTCATTGTCATTGTCTTGTCATGTTGCTGTTGCTGTCTTGTCCTGTTGCGCCTGTTGCGCCTGTTGCGCCTGTTGCGCCTGTTGCGCCTGTTGCGCCTGTTGCGCCTGTTGCGCCTGTTGCGCCTGTTGCGCCTGTTGCGCCTGTTGCGCCTGTTGCGCCTGTTGCGCCTGTTGCGCCTGTTGCGCCTGCTCCTGCTCCTGCTCCTGCTCACTTGCCTGGCTAGTTAAGTTTGTTTGTTTTTTCGTTGTAGTGCTCGGCACTCGGTTTTGTTTTACTTTGATTAAAGTCCTCTTCCCTTGAACCCCTGCATCTGCCTCCATCTCCCTTTTTGGATTTTTGCTTTGGACTCCACCGCCCGTTCGTGACAAGCGTAGTGGTTAGAGATGCGGACCTGCAACCAATAGGATCCATGTTTGACTTTCGTCACAGTTAAAGCACAACCTTCAGTAGCTGCGTCATAGTAAGCCTTAAAAAACCTTTTCACGGTTATATTGCGACTATTTCCGGTGGATTTTCGAAGGCCGCATCTGTGCATGCTTTTTGGGGTAATATAGACGAGATCAAAACCCATTTGACAGTTAAAGAGTAGGGGTTTCCATGATAATCTTGCCTTTTCACATGACGAAAAAGTGTCTTATCGTCACCTATATTAATAGTTATTGAATCAATGTAAATCACAAATCAAAGAAAAACTAGTAAGCCCATTACTGGCTAATACGCTGTTATAACTGCCAGTGGCAAAATAGATTTCATAGATGCTATTTGTGATGGAGGTGAATTTAATAAGGAACGTTAGTCTGTTTAACACAATGCTTAATGGTTTCTCGCGAAATATTCGAACTTGGAGGGAAGTTACTAGTTGACCAAATATAAGGTCTAGTTGATATACCAACACTGAACAAATGCATATAATTGTGGTGAAGTGGTTAACCATTCGGAATCTACCATTAGAAATATACACTCAGCGACTTTTCCCAGAATCCGCGGAGTGAGATTTAGCTGGGTTAAAGTGGTTACAGAGACCCTGTTTCAAATCCAGTAAAGGCAACCACATTTATTGCTTTTTATTGCAGGCTAGCTGAACTAGGCTTGCCTGGTTCCTTTTCTGGTTTCTCAATGCAAATCGCTATACTTTAAATCGGTCCTAAATTGGTCATTTTGCAGACACTCTTATCTGGATTGTCTTACAGAAGCAAATATGGTTGACTGCATTACTCAGAGAAAGAACAAAAGGTGCTTATTACTTTGTCTGCTCAGGGAATTGACCTAGCAACCTTTCGGTCACTAGTCAGATATTCTAATCTTTAATCCATCTGCAATCCGAGGGACAAACTTCAGCCCTTGAATTACATTTCATATCTTCTTATCTGTGTGCACTTTACATGTGCCATGTCCAAGCAAAGGACTGTGAATATGGGAGGTTTGGAATTTGTGTCTAAAAACATACAAAATAAAGCATTGGATTTAAAAGGGTTAGGATCTCATATTGACCCCTCCAAAAAATGAAAATAGCCCCTGATCTATTCATCTATCATTTCAATAGCGTGTTATGACAATGTAGACGTGCGTGTAAATCGCCATTCTACATTCAAAACCCTGTACTTTCTGGCCCGGATGGGGCGGTTGGGTGGGCTGAGCCCCAAATGTATTGTGATCCTAGAGACGCCTCTGGGTTGAGGGCTTAGAGGTGATTGGCTCAAAATGATTGGATCACAACCACGGTTCACAATGAGTTATATATCTTATAATGTTTTGTGCTCATGCATTCACAATTCAACTCAATACAGAATAATTTATCCTTTTCTAAGTCATAACAGAATGGCACAGTCCTAAAACAAAACATAGCAAAAAAAATAACCGATCTCTGTTCAAAAGTCCGCATACCCTTAACTCCTAATACTGTGTAGTGCCCTCTTTAGCAACAATGACAGCATGCAGTCTTTTTAACGGTTGACTATGTTGCTTTCCACCACTCTCGCCTTGTGAATTAATGGTTTGTAGCACCTACATGTATGAAACAATTCCTCCCTGGATACTCTCCTATTCTAAACCCAGGAGTTCTTCTCTGCTTAGAGATGGAAGGCACATGATCATCGGCCATATGAGCACATGTCCCTCCTGTTGTTTTCAGTACAGTGAAGGAAAAACATATTTGATCCCCTGATGATTATGTATGTTGTCCCACTGACAAAGAAATGATCAGACTATCATTTTAATGGTAGGTTTATTTGTACAGTGAGAGACAGAATAACAAAAATTAAAAAAATGTTATAAATTGATTAGCATTTTAATCAGGGAAATAAGTATTTGATCCCATCTCAGTCAGAAAGATTTCTGGCCCCCAGGTGTCTTTTATACAGGTATCAAGCTGAGATTAGAAGCACACTCTTACAAATGGTACTTTACTTGCCTACGTCACCATGTCACATACTGATGAGGGAAGTGAGGAATGGGAGGTGGTTTTGGGAGTGAAAAAAAGTTTGTGTGTCTTTTATAGCAAATAAAGAAAAAGAAAAGACAGCAAGGAGGGGTCAAAATCATGATAGGTCATCTAGTTGAATTTCCCTACATTTTCACTCAGTTTCCAGCACCCTTGTTCTGTGAGCTTACTGTGAGAAACTTAAACACAGATCAAAAGAGTAGGGTCAAAGATGCATGATCAGGATACAACTGGATGGGGGACATGAAAGGATAGAGTGGTAAAGTATAGAGAACAAAGATTTCAACACGACCTTGGTTGGGTTGGAGGATAGAGCCATTGTCTGGAAATGAGCTATGGAGTTAAATCTAAAGTTGTGCACACCCAGATGCCACTTTGAGGAGGAAACATTATAGGCTCACAGTGCAACATAACGGTTGTCAAGGAGGGTGGTCACCTGTTTTGACAAGCAGAGGACAGAGAAGTACGCATGGAGATTTCTATCAAAATGTTGTACATTTGTAAGTAGTGAGTTACAAATATGCAGCAAATATACAGCAAATATTTCAACTTTTTTGGAAAGGAAAGTAAAAGCTACAGCGGTTTATAATTTTTTCCAGCGCTTTATACAGCAAGTCACAAAGGCATAATTCAACTGTCAAAAAATATATGCATACAGTTTCACAAACATATGTCAAAATCCAAAAACAAATGAAATATTGTTAACAAAAACAAAGGATGATTAGCAAATAAATGTAATACAATTTTAAATTATGAATCATGTTTTTATGAATGTTAAAGCATTTGTCACTGGCATTTTCCAAATTTGTGACTTTCATTACATTTGAGAGTGGTCGTACTCATTTGTGAGTTGTTCCATGTATCTGTGAAGGCCGTTAAGTCTATCTCCATGACTACGTGCTCAGTCGAACTGCCAGTGGGAAAGTTACACTGTTAGTAGTGGGGTGTTTGCCATAGGTTACAATTAATGTCACCTTCCAACAGCATTGTCCGCAGGTAAGCAAATAAGTAATTATACAGCACTGTCAGCCAGTACTCTTGAGAAGGTGTGAGTGAATTTTGAGAAGGCAGACAAGTGTCCACACAACACTGTCTGTGCCCTCACAATGTTGTTTATACCCTTACATGACTGCTTCCCAGCTCACTTGTGCGTGTTGTTTATGTGCTCTTGCGTCCGGTTCTCTGCACGCAGGTTCTACGCCAGTGGCGTGAATATAGACAGTGCAGGCACTGGGGCCCATTGTGTTGGGAGTCCCGCAGAGAGCACAGGCCCTCCAACAACACGTTGTGCAGAGTAAATTTAGCAATGTGTTACATGTAAACAGAAAACTGACTCACTCACATTTTTACATATTGCTTACATATTAAGTCATAGTGAGCAGAAAATTTTCCAAAAATGTACATCCATGAAAAAAAGAAATGCAATAATTATGAAAAAACCCACAGTAGTTCTGTACAAAACAATACGTAACACAACAAATTCCAATCTTGTTGGTGGACATCCTGTCACTCTTGTTGGTCTGGCAAGAGATTTTTGTCTACATCACACCTTGCGATGCACCGGGGAACAATCTCCTGGTGATTCCTATTTCATTACTATGACATTATCACATACAATTTAACTGAGGAACTGAATGAAGTGTGCAGCCACAACATTATAAGACCCAATAAGTGTCTTATGTCCTACAACCCAATCTTTAGATATGGCTACACACATTAATATGTTTCTCTGATGTTGTCCTGGCACTTGGACAGTTGTTCACTGAGGTTGTTCACAGTAGTTCAGTTTGTAGTTTTGACCCTCTTCAAGGGCTCTCTGATTTATTACTTTGCCTTGCTGTGTCCTGCTACACGTTGAAAGATATTGCCAGTGTTCACATGGTTCATATAGTTTTTTAGTTATCAGTTACAGTTCCACTGGAGCAATCATGTCCTGTTTATGACACTATTGTATTGTACATAGACAATGCAGTAGTCTTTTGTAGCTCCCACTACCAACTATAAGGTAGTAATTCTTTGTCACTACATGTTAACTGATCATCATTTTCTTCATTCTCAATATTGTTACCATCAGGTGATGTAATATTGTATACTGTAGTTTATTATACAATACACAGTATTTTATACTGTAGTTTAATATTGTAGTTTTGGGTATAGTCTATAATGATTACAATTATAGTTATTTTGTGAGACTTGTCAGTCAACCTCTGAGTCAAAAAATAAATGTTATAGCTGAGGTGTCATGTGTCCACACTTGGAAAGCTTTCAATTTCACTCAAATTTGAAACAAAAATTAGATGGGCCTTTATTGGCTCACTGCAGACGTTGAGAAGTAATTTCAACACATCAAATACTGCTGTAAGTTATCTGGATAATTTTCTCAAAATCTTTGGTTTAGGCAGAAGCTCAATATGACATTAAAGCCAAGAGGTATCATTTTGTTTTTGTTCTTACAACTACAACAACAAAGTGAACTCCCTATCCCTGTTTATGTCAAAATTGAGGGATAGGACAAAAAAATGCAGCCTCTTTGAAACTGACAGAGCTATGGATGTAAAGCCTGACCATCAATGACATCCCAGAATGTGTTTAAACCATACTAAAAATGTTTAAAAACTGTAACCATTTAGCCACCCCTAGCTTAATAACATAGCTGAATCACATATGTAAACTAAAATGAAATGGTGAAGATATCAGCTGATTTTATTTTTTCAGGTCAGAAAACATACGTCAATATATTTTGCTAGCAGTTTGTAATGACTTTGTAAGGGTTGCCGGAGGCAGCTGTATAGTCTTCTCTGTTCTGTAAACCCACATGTCTCTAAACAATATTAACTTCTTCTGCAAAAATAACACAAGATAAAACAGATACTCTAAACAAGCATGTGTGTATGGTTGTGTCACACTTTTTTCAAGAAAGAGCTAGACTGAGTGAAAGATAGCACCTAATACTATGGGGTGTTACAGAATGCCACAGTGAGAGACTGAGAGACACAGTAGAAAGAATAAGAGAAAGAAACCTGGACCTGCCACCCTAACTGAACACTAACACGGACAACTTACCGACATTAAACTCCATGACCTATTGGACTCATATTGCAAATTGTTTAGTTCATTTTCTGTGGTGTTGCTGCCAGGAAAGGTTTGAACAATTGGATGCCACTGAGTTACACAAACAGGCATTTACTGGAATGAGAAAAGAAAACAGCTACAAGGCAACAGGGCGCATGTTTACACATTTATTAAGACAAAGGCACTGCTGAAATGAAGAGCAGTCTGCTATAAAACATAATTCAGAATTCATTTTCTGTTAGTATATTTAACAGTACAATTTGCTATATAAAGTCAATCAGTGAGTACTGTATTAAAACTAAGTACTTTTGACTGCATTCAGCAGTTGAAAGAATAATGATGTTTCCAGTTTCTGTCAAAACTTGAATGAGCAGGCTGCAGTAATGTATCCACACTGAAATTAATAGGGTGAGCTTTAACACAATGACTGAACATATGTTTAGCCATGTTTCAAGGCTGTACAGTGTTTATTTACATAATAAACCTTTGAGTAAAACATGCCAATATTTTCGTGTCTAATGAGGTACGACAACAGAACTAAACTTAGGATAAGCAGGTTTTTCTAGGATACTTTCTTGAACAATCAATGTGTACATAACATTCAAGCCTAATAATATATGCAGTAACTGCAAATGGCCCTTTTACAATAATAAGTGACTCATTTCAAATAAAACCAAACAACTGAATTTGCCCACTGTGGATAGTTACATATAATTGTTCCTGCTTGTTCCTCCATAAAGTCCAGAAATAGTCTACTTTTAGAAACAGAGAAATGTATTCTATCCATCTATCATTCTAACTATCTATGAAAACAAATGGTAGAATGTTGATCCAGTTTCTTCTTGCTCTCTAACTTTCTACTATCCAGCTACTCCATCACGCCACTGGTAATTGTTGCTTATGCTTGAAATTTATAGAACTGGGTATCTGGCTCAATGTCTCCATGTGAAATACTGTACAACTGGAATAGTCGTATTACTTTACTATTGACACAAAATCTACAGTATTATAATATTTACAAGAAAAAACTGAAAAAAAGCATAGTTAGTATCAATAACCTATATTTTAAAAAAATATATTTTTTGAATGAAACCAAAATTATTTTACCACACACACATGCAACCTCACACACGCACACAAACATGTAGATACACGCACACACACACACACACACACACACACACACACGTAGAATGAAAACCCGAAAACCTGAATCAATGCTATTGCGACCTGAGGCCATTTGTTTCAACAGAACCAAATTCCATCTCCCTAACAGCAAACTATGTACACAACTGGAACGAATATTATATATTTTAGGACAAATATGAGACCGGTTATTGTTTGACCAAAACTATTCTCCCAAGTACCTGAAAATCTTTTAATAAAAATTTAGCATGTGCCATATGGACTATGGTAACCAAAGGATTTAAAGTGTTATATCTATAACTAACTACAATTGAAATGTATAAAAACATACCAATAGTCACAATAACCTTTTTGGATTGTACAGTTATTGGACCTGACACTTTTTATAACACTTTACACAAGCCTGTACAATTTTAACCTGAACACAGAAACTACACAGAAATGCCAAGAAGAGAAAAAGGCAAGCAGTAAAAACACATCCCTTCAGTAAGCTACTTATTTCAATTTTTGACAGGTATGTAGGATCAATTGTAATGGATTCAGAAGGTAACCTACCTAACCGTGACTAAAACTTCCCTTCACGTCCAGACTTTCTAGAAGATTCCTTTACTATCTTTTCTGTCCTACAGCAAACAAACTAATGTACAGTATAGAGGTTCCTTTTCCCTATCACTACTGCATTTCTTTTCTTCCATCCATTTAATCTAAGCAGATCAAGAAGTCCTTCTCAGACATAGTCCTTCTTGTCATATCCTGCTGTATTACCACCCACGCTGCGAGGGGCAGAGTAGCCCATGCGGGGTGGGTACCTCTTCTCCTCCTTGGGAGGGCAAGAGCTGCACAACATGCACCCTCCTATCAGGAGCAAGGCGGCGGCCCCCCATCCGATGTAGAGTGAAGCGCCCAGCTCTCTCCTCTGGGCCTCAATCAAAAGGGGGTTGTAGAAGTCTCGGATGATGGTGTTGGCTGACCAGCAGACAGGGATGAGGATAAGGATACCGGCCAGGATGAAGAAGATTCCCGAGATGATCATGACTTTTGCTTTGGAGGGTTCATCATCGATACAGTTGGTGCACTTGGCCCCGACAATGGAGATCATCACTGCTAGAACCCCGAGGATGATGGCGATAATGGTCATGGCTCTGGCAGCCTGGAGGTCCTGGGGCAGGGCCAGCATGGAGTCATAGATCTTACACTGCATCTGGCCCGTACTCTGGGTCACACAGTTCATCCACAACCCTTCCCAGATGACCTGAGCGGTGACGATGTTGGCTCCAATGAAGGCTGTCACCTTCCACATTGGCAAAGCACAGACCACGATACCGAGGATGAATCCAATGAGTCCCAGGGCGATGCCCACGATCTCCATGCCCATCGACATTCCAGCTCCCTGGTTGAGTCACTCTCTTCTGGAAGAACGTGGAGGTCACTATACAAAGAGATTCAAGTACTTGCAAAGATTCCAGAATCAACAATTTTAGTATTAACAAAGGATTCAGCCGAGCGGAGATTCTAATCGGGTTAAAAAGTCTGTTCTAAATTTGGAACTCAGGCTTTCTCTATTCTGTGTTCTTCCTTGTAAGACCAGTGTGCCTGACCACTCCTCTTTCTCGCTCAGTGTGTTTGTGGCTAATATTTTTCTTGACCACAGAAACCAAGATGTTTTATAGCCCAGGGGAGGCAAGGGAGGAAGGAGGAGTCCCATGGTGATGATGTCAGCTTGGCAGAACAGGTGCCTCCAGGGTTTCTGCAAAAACATCAGGCCATAGAGGCTACAGTAAGAGAGGGAAAGAGGGAGGAATAAAAGGTCAAGGGGAGGGAGTGAGACTGGGTGGAGGAAATGAAGAGACAGCCAGGGGGAAGGTTACACCTGTAATTTGAGTCACTCTTAACCCTTGCTTAGAAAAACACAAGAGATATTAACCATCCCACTGGGCTTGATCGCTCTCTTTGTTTTGTTGTTCTGATGAATGCACTTGAATTGTTGTTAGGTCACATCCTCCTTTGACTGGGTGGAACTTTGATGTACCTAGTAGTAAACAACAGGCAATGGTAAATGTTGCCATCAGAGTCAGTGAGCTACCTCAGTGTTAGGTTATCACTTCCCAGTGTCACATGATGACATGGGTTTCCACAGCTAGCAGCTTTCTGTTGTATGTGGAATAACATTCCCAGGTCCTTGATAACCTGCAGAACTGCCCTCTGAGTAAATATGACCACACATAAAAACATAGGAATGCACCCTTAGCATATAAACAATGTACCCAGTATCAGTTGAACAAATGGCTAGGCCAGGCATCCGCCTCGTGTTATGTTTCCAACTTGCCATATATTTCCATTCTCACAGGTTTGGACAAATCTTTTTCTTTTAAGAACTTGTTAATAGATTGTTGGTTTTATTTCTTATTTCTTACCTCTGCTGAAGAAGTCATTGAATCATACCCACATTTCACACCATCCCAGAAAAGCCCCTGACGTTAAGAAGGCCACACTTTGTGATACGATTAGTCTTACCAACACAATGAAAATGATAAAAAATACAAACCAGGCAATGAACCAAACATGCCCAAACACCATACCCCGAACCAGTTCTGTCTTTAACTACTGGAATACATTCTCTGCACCTAGTTATTTCAGTGGTTGTTGAGCATTTCAATGCATCACTTCCGGTCTGCCGTAGAGAAAAGGCACACTGGCAATGGCTTAACTTTCACTATTATTATTATGCTTAACTCACACCACGTAGTTGTCGGGTGCCATGTCGTAAGAATTCATTGTGCAGGATGATGCTGTGTTGTTCAGTGCCTTTGACAATTAAACCTTGAAACTTGAATTTGTTATAACTGTAATGGTTTAGCTGATTACAAAAGACAATCTGTATTTGCATGGCGGAAGGAGACAGACTAAAACATATATTGCCTACCTAAAACTAACTCTGGTGAAATGGGGGTGTATATACTATAACGAGATATGAGACTAGTACGCAAAAAAACGGACTTAAATGTAAAAACACAATTAAACATAAACATGGGAGGTGTAACATTCTTGACGAGATGATGAACAGTTACAGCTCATTAACCTCTATGCTCCTAACAAAGATGATCCACACATCTGTGCAGACATACAGTGGGGAGAATAAGTATTTGATACACTGCTGATTTTGCAGGATTTCCTACTTACAAAGCATGTAGAGGTCTGTAGTTTTTATCATAGGTACACTTGAACTGTGAGAGACCGAATCTTGAAAACCATGAATGGTAAAGTTGTTGGGGGATTACAACACTGTCCTTAATATGTCACAGGATCACAAAGGCCATCACTCAACATACAATCACCCAGAGGCACCTAAACAAATTCCTGAAATAATAGACACAGATCTAGCTTATGTATGGAGGTTAAAAAATCTGACAGGGTGAGATATACTTGAAGGAGGCAATCTTAGGCCAGCCATCTCGATTAGTTTCTCATTCCATTCTCAGCTGTTCAAAAAGTGCTGATAGAATCTAGAATGTGCTTGGATCAACACTTAATTTCATCTACATCCCTCTGACTAAATTCTCAAGAGGACAAGGATAATGGAAGATCAATACAGGCCTTTTAAAAGTTGACTAATTTGTAACCAGGACAAGAGAATGTATTAATAATTTTTGGAAAATGTTATTTGAAGGGGTGTGCGTAAGAGTGACATGACATTGTCACGATACTGACATAGCCATGACATATGAAGGAATCGTTATGAACATTTATGAATGTCATTAGGTCATTTATGAATATCATTAGGAGTTATTCGACTGATAATGTCACCTTTTATGCAAGGTTGGCTACCGAGCAACCACCAAACCATGCTGTGGCGCAGTTAGTCAGAAACAACCTGCCATAAACATGTCATAGCAGGCCTGATACTCAAACTTGAAGAAACTATTTAGCTTTATGTGTTAGCATTAAATACAACTGTCACATGTGGTTGGTTTTTACATTGGTTGTCATGAGACCATTATAACTGTGTCATGAATACTTTCCTTGACTTCAACTACATTGGTACAATTTGGACTTGTCATAAAGATGCCATTAAATATTTTAACAGTCAAATGTTTTGATAATGGTATCATTAATATTTTTCTGAACCACAACTACAGTAATAACATTTGGAGATGTCATGACAGGTTATAACACTGTCAAATGCTTTCATAACACTGTGGTGAATATTTTTCGTGACCTCAAGTAAAGTGGTAAAATTTGGACTTGTCTTAAAGATGTCATGACATGTTATAACACTGTCAAATGCATTCATAACAGTGTCATGAACATTTTTCTTGACCTCAAGTACAGTGGTACAATTTGGACTTGTCATAAAAATTTAATTAAATTTGACAAATACTGTCATAAATATGTAATTAAGTATGTAAAATGCTTCTAAATATCTTAACCAGCACAATAAATTTACTTTATTGTTTTTCCACAACAAATGAAATACTTTCAACAATCCTACTTAGGTAATACTTTCCAATAAGTGTACACGAACAACCATTAACAAATGCAGTAGTTACACTGAACGAACATTGATGAACAAGATATGAACAAACAGTTGACAATGATAACCTTTACTTTATTAATAGTTTACAAATGCATTAACTAACAGTGTGTAGTGTCATTTGTTCATGTTGACACAGGACGTAAACTCATGTCGTTTTTTTGCAAGAACACACAATTTGTACTGTAATTTGTTAAGTACTTATAATAGCCTAATAGCCTATTCATAATATAATCACACTGAAAACTTTTTTATAATGTAGGCTTGCGAGTGATTGTTTAACAAATTACCTTCATGTTAACACAAATTTAACATGGATGCGAAAGTTATCAAAGTGCTAACCGGAAGTGACAAAAACTTGACTGCAGCTAGCATTCAGCTAACTGGAGCCAGCTAATAACCAACCGAAGCCAACTATCTCGGAACTAGCTAACACTTACTGTGCAACGATTGCAAAGTTCCTAAACAATTCAGTTACAAAATTCAATTATATTATTTCTTAGGATATTGTCAGGAGTGTTGTTTTCGGGAAAAAAAATTCAGTGCAGTACGTTTGATTTTTTCAAAGGTTTACATGGGTCTCTGTCGTACTTATTCAATTACCAAGCTTTTCCAACAGTCTACATACATTTTAACAGGCAAGTTATCAAACTTTATCTCAATGTCCAGTGTACTTTTGTACTTTACCGATCTAGAAAACAGGATAAATGAGAAAAACAGGGCTTTTCCTAGAAGAGTTATTTGAAAGCGCAGGTGTTTGGATCGTTAACTGTCCCAACGCAACACGATCACGTCAAACTGCCCCTATAGGCCAACCGTAGTAAAATTCTTATGTTTGATCAAAAAACTGCTCCTCGTGTATACACAACAGGAAATAATAATCTGTACTGAACAGTTACTAATAGAACCAATATATACTGAACTAATTATTAGGAGAAAACAGGTGCGTCCTTCGGGTGCACTTCTGCCATCACTCTCCGCCTGGTGGTTAGTACACCGGCGAGGTGGAACGCTGGATTAGAAGAGCTGCGGTCCCACAGGGAGCAGACATCACACACTCATGAGCAACTCAAACAACATGCTTGCTTCAGAGTTGTAATCAACTCATTGCAGCCATACCAGACAAACGGAGAAAGTGAATAAATACGCAGGAAACAAATAATTTCCTGGTCGCCCATCTATTGAAGTTAATGCATGTTAAACAAGACTAACATAAACAGTATCTCTTCAATATTGCTACAAAAAGTCAGAGTGCAGCACAATACAGAATAAAAAACATTTGGGAAAATCTTTTTGATGTTCCAATCCCATGGCACCAAGTGTATGGACTAGTATATAAAACAATGTGTCTCTGAAAGCCTTTCAGTTTAAATTGGTATTTGGAGGAATTTAACTAATTAAATTAATAGAACAAAATTAAGAGTGTGTATACTTGTGCTAGGCTGCTTGAAAAACTTATGTGTGGCCAGTAAAGAGGATTGGTTAGCCAATGACGGATAAGATCCCAACTGTTATATCAGGACAACCAAAGACAGACACAGTCGTGCATCTGGCAAGAATATATTGTACATGACTGAAGTACGTGTTTAAATACCTAGAAACAGGATCTGTGCTGAACAAATTGCACAATAAGTAGACTGAGAACATGTGGTTCTTTCCAGGCCCAAGGAGGTTGTACACTGAACACATTGTAATGGCCTTACTCAGGAGTGTTGCAACACCCACAGTAGGAGAATATGTTAGAAATGGTTGTCTTCCGGTTGAAGGTGTGCCGTCGGTCATATGTAGAGGATGATATTTTGTCACCGTTCCGTCTGAAGCTCCCCCAGCTGGTGCGCCGAGGCTCCTGCGGTCGGCGTCACCGACTTTCTGAAACCACTGCCCCTGCTCCTTCAAATTAAGGATGAGGGTTAGACATGAGTAGGTTATAACAGAAAAATTATCATGTATCAGTCTGTGATTAAAGAAGCAGTTACTGAAATATGAAACAACTTTGGTGCTGTGTGTTATGTATAGACACATAGTGTGCTTTTATTTCTACTGATACTATAAACTGTGTTGTTATTTACCTTATTCTGTGCCTGGTACTTTGCCTCCTGTGTTACGCACATTAAAAATAGTTTTCTTTTGTCCAGTGATAATCGCTTGAAGAAAAATCATATGCAATTTGAAAATAATAATAGTTATTAATATTATTAATCTGTAAAATAAATATCGGAATTTGGCTACCTGCCCTAATGCACCTTTCTTGAGTGGCACGCTGAAAAATGTATAAAGGGCTTACTGTGGCTTGAATCACAAAGGAAGGCCAGAAACCTGCTGATTCGTTTTCACAACACTGATGTACTTTACATTACTTTGAACATAATGGATGATGCAACTGGACAAAGCAAATTATTTTGCATAGTTTATTTCCAAAGGTAATGTACAGAACGGAAGATTAAATAGTTCTTTAGAACTAGTTAAATTAAATTAATGATGAGTTGATCTGTAGCAACCAAAAAGATCAAATATAAATGTTATTTTTGTTAATAAGAGCGTTCAGTACTCGCCATACTTTATTTAACTAACGCTGGTGAGAGGTGTGCATCCTTCTCTGTTTCTGAAAGGATCTCCTTCAGTTTCTAACAGGTAGATTGCTATGCACAGTGTGCACCTGCATGTACAGGCCTTCACTGAACTTCACTGAAGTCATACTTCTGTAGTTGGAGGATCATTCTTTGTAGTCTTGGTGCGGTACTTCTCATTTCTGGCTGTGGATTTGCTTATGATTGACTTGAGCGAATAATTGTCGGATTCCACAGTGACTTCCACATTCCACTATTTTGCAACATGTCTGGGGAGGTACAGTCCCCTCCAAAAGTATTGAAACAGCAATGCAAATTCCTTTGTTTTTGTTGGTCACTGAAGACATTTGGGTTTAAGTTCAAAAGATAAGAATTTCAGCATATATTTCCTGGTATTCACATCTAGATATGCTAAACAACTTAGGACATATATAAGGGCTCCCAGAAAGCAGCTCGTGAGGGAGGACAAAATAAAAGGTCAACACAAAAAGACTGAAACAAGGACGCGGAAGAAGAGGAGGGCCAGGAGATGGAGAATTCCAGAGGAACACCCATTCCTCCTGTTGCGGATAAATCTTTTCCACTTCTCAGGTTCGACGGGTTGAGTCCACTTAATTCTAATTTCTTAATTATACAAACTCTAGGAATCCAGTACATTAATTCTTATAGTTTATTACAAGCTTGTAGGTGATACACAGACAACATACACTCATGTGCACGTTCCAAGGTATGACAAAGATACACAGTTGGTGGGGCCCC
>JACXGJ010000531.1:0-43517 GCA_016801105.1 Esox niger | reverse complement strand
CATCTTCCACACTCCACAAACCCCACCGGGATGTTGCCCAAGGGTTGACACTGCCTCTCCAAAAACAGGGTTAGTTCTTTGCCTTTGATTTCTCCCTCGCTTCCTCTCCTCACCCTCCTAATTTTGTTAGAAAAATGCCCTCCAGGGCATAGAACAGACCCTCTGTGCCTGTCCCACGTGTGTCTCCCTGTTCCAACGCACTGATGAAAATGTTTACATTTGAACAGAATTACACACAATGTGTGATTTGATCTTAGTTGATTTTCATAGTCTGGAAGAGAATCGGGACTGTAAAACTTGCCTTCCTGCAGTAGAACTATACATATTCCCAATTTTAATGCATTCACATAGAGCAGTATGTTGAAAATAGTAATGGCCCTGGCTCTCGTTCACTTTCTGCCGTTCTAACCTTTAGGGTGCACTAAGCAAAATGTTATTTTGGGCTCGCTCTCCCCTAGCGGTCAGGGTTATGTCGTTTATGCCCAGAACTGGCCCTGTCTGTCTCACAGGAAGTCACTGTATTGCTTCATCAGTGGAAATGGGTGTGTTGGCTTCAGAAAGGCTGGGGGCAAACATTGCTACTCTAGCTAATCATGCTGAGCATTGTTTCCAACTCAAAGTAGTTCCTCAATGGTTCCCTTAAGACCCATAACGTACGTATTCTTTGGATCTGGCTTAATCCTATCAATACTGCGTCTGTGTACAAAGTAGCTGATGTTAGAAATCAGCCATGTCGTAAAGTGGTGGTAATAATAACTCGCGTACTCGGTTTTCAAGGGAGAGAGTATTCAATATTTATTGCAGCATATTGATAGTCTAGTACTAGCACATGATGTTACAGGCTCAAACTCTTCCCTACTCTCCTCTGTATCTCTCTTAACTCTCTCAAATGGGGTACAAGCTGTTAAATACCTTGAGGGGTGTGTTTACCTAGCAAAGCAAAGCCAAGACTCTAACCCCCACACCAAATGGTCAATGTAAACATTCCTGTGGTCACCAGAGCGCAACCAACAGGGAGAATCTTAAGTTTCTGTTATTCTCAATATCTAGGCACATTCACTTCTAATGAAACATACATTCATGTTGTAGTTGTTAATGCTCAGATCCCACACTGACCTCTGAGGTGTTGTGTGTGCTCCTCTCCAGAACTGGTCTGAAAAGGCATGACAATGGGAGGGATACATTATGTAAATCAATGGTACGCTAACCTAAATGAATACTTGGGGGTTGAAGGTTTGGTTGATGGAACAACCAGATCCTCAAGATCGCTACTGACAGGTCCCTTGACTGGTACCAGGAACAATGGAAGGAAATGCTGAAGGCACATTTTCATTGAATTCAGAATATGTCATATTCATATCAGAATACGTACATCACTGAGTGACGGTGGGAGAGTATTATTTACCAGGTTCTGATCTAAAGATAAAATTTTCCCCATTTATTGACTCCTCATCACCGACCGTATTTATGCATCTCCGTCACCTCTTCCCTGCCAGATCAATGGTTTATGTTCACATGCCACATCTAGCACTCAATAAGCTCTCGTCCTGCTTCCCCGTGTATCGACCGATCGCCCGCCCCCGACTATTCTGCCTGAGCCCTGACTGTAATGCTGCGGTCGCTCATTTACCGACCATCTGCTCGTCCCCGACTACTCTGCCTGCTGCTTGTCTGTGCTTTCGCTATCGCTTCGTGAGACGTCTGACTACCCGTTCTCGACCCCGCTGTCACGGTCCCGTTCCTCCTAAGATCACGCTTGGATCCTTACCTGCAGTCCTGACAGAATTGTCACCTTATCCTTCCTGCCATCATCTTTACTGTTGTTTTTACCTAAAGGGACAAGTGCCCCACTTTCCCCCAACAATCACATTCCTAAGGAACAAAGGACAGATAACCTTAATGGTTTAGCCAGTTGAGCAGATGGTCAAAGAACCTAATGATTCTCTGAAATAATACAGATGCATGTCACAACCAAAGACCAGAGTTACATAACAGGTAATAGATAAGCAAACATGTCTCCAAAATACATTAGTTAAGAAATTGCCACAACACCTGCCCTGGAATGGGCCTCCGCCCTATGGGAGCGACAGGACCCAGCGACTCGGTCCTACGTCTCTTTCACCAACGAGATGCGGAAGTTGTTCGACCACCCGATCCAGGGAAAAGACGCCTCGGTCCAGATTTTCGCCCTGCGCCAGGGGAAGCGCAATGTGGCCGAGTACACCATTGAGTTCTGCACCTTGGCAGCTGAGAGCAGGTGGAATGGCAAGGCGCTGCAGGCTGCGTTTGTGAACGGCCTTAACGAGACCTTGAAGGATGACCTGGTCTCCTATCCGGAACCAGAGAGCCTGGATGGGTTAATTGCTCTAACCATCTGTATAGACAAGCGCACGCGGGAGCACAGGAGGGAGAGACAGCGCAGTTCCTCCCCGTCCCCACGTCTGTCGGTTCCATCAGAACCCACGTCCCAAGGAGCCGAGGGCGGTTCGAGAAGCCCGGATCCTGAGCCGATGCAGCTGAGGCGTTTTCGGCTGAATGGTATGGAACGTCAGCGCAGACGGGAATCCCAGAGCTGTCTGTACTGTGGCACTCCCGGCCATTACGTCGCTGCCTGTCCACAAAAAACGGGAAATGGACGGTGCTCATTGGCCACAGGGGAATGACCAAAGAGTACACCCACAGGTTCCCCCTGTTCCCGAAACCCATTTTTTGCCACCTTTTGCCATAAATGACAACGGCTCAAAATCCAGGCACTGATCGACTCCGGTGCCGACAACAGCTTCCTGGATGCAGCATTAGCCACCCAGCGGGGGCTTTCCAATGAGCTGCCCCCGGAAGCCATTGAAGCTGTTGCTTTGGATGGCAGACACCTGGCCAGGGTCACCTCCCAGTCCGAACCTGTCCGTTTGCAAATGTCGGGGAATCACACCGAAAACATACGGCTGCTCCTCACCAGCACCCACACATCCCGCTGGTTCTGGGACACTCGTGGTTGGTTAGGCACAACCCTGCCATCGATTGGTCGGTGGGTAGAATTCTCAGTTGGAGCCCGGCATGCCATGCTGACTGCCTGCGAGCGGCCTGCCTACCGATCGAGCCCGACCAGAACCCCAGTTCCCAGCTGCCTGACCTGACAGGGGTTCCTGCTGAGAACCACGATATAGCAGAGGTTTTCAACAAGCGCTATGTGCTCTCGCTTTCTCCACACAGGCCTTACGACTGCGCCATCGAGTTGCCTTTACAGCCACTCCAAACCCGAGTGAGAGGCCATGGAGAAGTATATTAGGGAGTCCCTGGACTCGGGATGTATACGGCCGTCCTCTTCTCCCCTGGCAGCTGGTTTCTTTTTCGTAGGGAAGAAGGACGGTTCCCTCCACCCATGCATTGATTATCGTGGACTCAATAATATCACCATTAAGAATAGATACCCTCTCCCCCTGATGAATTCCGCGTTTGATTCCTTGCAGGGAGCCTCTGTTTTCACTAAGCTGGACCTCCGTAATGCCTACCACTTGGAAAGATAAGAGAGGGGGACGAGTGGTTGACAGGCTTCAACACTCCCATGGGGCATTTTGAATATTTGGTTATACCGTTCAGAATTTTATAAATGACGTGCTGGGGGATATGATCAGACACTTCGCTTTTGAGTATCTGGATGATATCTTAATGTTCTCCAAGAGCCCAGCCGAGTACGTCCAGCATGTCTGTCAAATCCTACACCGCCTTCTGGAAAATCGATTATTTGTCAAAGCGGAGAAATGTGAATTCCATGCTACCACCGTCTCCTTCCTGGGATATATCATTTTGGCGGGGCAGGTCAGGATGGACCCGTCTAAGGTTAGGGCAGTTGTAGAATGGCCAGTCCCCGGCTCCAGGAAGGGGCTGTACAGATTCTTGAGTTTCGCGAACTTTTATCGGCATTTTATTAAGAACTACAGCTGGGTGGCCGCCCCGTTAACTGCCCTAACGTCATGCGCCAGGCTTTTCGTCTGGACTCCAGAGGCAGACGAAGCCTTTCGGGACCTGGAGACCCGATGCACCTCGGCGCCCGTCCTCTCCCCACCCGATCCATCATGTCAGTTTGTGGTGGAAGTAGACGCCTCGGATGTAGGGGTGGGAGCTGTGCTATCCCAACGCGCCGAGGATGTCAAGCTCCATCCCTGCGCGTTTCTGTCTCGCCGATTGTCACCTGCCGAGGCAAACTACGATGTCAGTGATCGTAAACTGCTAGCCGTTAAAGTTGCCCTAGAGGAGTGGCGGCATTGGCTCGAGGGTGCAGAGATGCCATTCCTCGTTTGGACTGACCACCGGAACCTGGAATAAGTCCGTACCGCCAAGCGTCTTAACCCTCGCCAAGCCAGATGGGCCCTGTTCTTCTCCCGTTTTGATTTTACTCTCACTTACCGACCTGGATCAAAGAATGGCAAACCTGATGCCCTGTCGCGCGTCTTATCTAAGGGGGAGGAGTCGCGCGCACTGTCCGATGAGATCTTGCCTGGGCACTGCGTAATTGGCGCTGCGCTTTGGAGAGTCGAGGAGTCCGTAAAGGTATCTCTCCTTCGTGACCCAGGACCAGGAAACGACCCCCGCCGATTGCCTATTTGTCCCCGACTCGGTTCAGTCGGCGGTACTAGACTGGGCCCACGCATCAAGACTCACGTGCCATCCTGCCCTGCCCAGCATCCAGAATAAACAGTCTAATCAGGCCAGTTCAGGACTCCTACAGCCCTTGCCTGTCCCTTGATGTCCCTGGTCACACCTGTCCCTGGACTTCGTCACTGGGTTGCCCTGTTCTGATGGTAACACGGTTGATCTGACTGTCGTGGACCGGTTTAGCAAGTTTGCCTGGTTCCTTCCCCTGCCCAAACTTCCCTAAGCCAAGGAGATGGCAGCCATACTGGTAAGGGAGGTATTCTGTGTCTTCGGACTGCCTGTCGACCTCATATCCAACCTCATGTCCACAATTCACGTCTGCGGTCTGGAGGTCGTTCCATCTGTCGTGCCATTGGTGCCACCGTCAGTCTCTCCTCTGGCTTTCACCTTCAGACTAACGGCCTGGCCGAGAGAGCCAACCAAGCCCTGGAGACACCCGTACGATGTCTGGTCTCCACAAGCTCCACCACCTGGTCCTCCCAGCTCCCGTGGGTGGAGTATGCCCACAACACCCTTCCTATGTCCGCTACTGGCATGTCCCCGTTCCAGTGCCTCTTTGGATTCCAGCCACTGCTGTTTCTGTCCTAGGAAAGGGACCTGTCCGTTCTCTCCGTCAAGGCGCACATCCGCCGTTGCCACCACACCTGGCACCGCGCCAGGTCCACACCGCGCCAGGTCCACACTACTTCCATAGGCAACTAAGTATGGTTGTCTACCAGGGACCTGCCACTACGGACTGAATCCCGCAAGCTCTCCCCCCGATTCATTGGTCCCTTCGTGGTGGATCGCGTCATCAACCGGGTGGTGGTTCGGCTGAAACTGCCCACGTCCCTCAAGGTCCACCCGACATTCCACGTCTCCTGCCTGAAACCTGTCCTCCACAGTCTGCTCCTTCCTCCTCCTCCGCTTCCCCCCGCTCCCCGGTCATCGACGGGGCTCCTGCTTTCACGATTCAACGCATCATGGACTCCTGGCACCGTGGCCGCGGTGTCCAATACCTGGTGGACTGGGAGGGTTACGGGCTTGAGGAACAATGCTGGGTGCCCCACCACCAGATCCTGGATCCCTCGGTGTTCCGGGACTTCCATCGCCGTCGGCAAGCTCCATCGCCAAGCTCTCGTCCTGCTTCCCCGTGTATTGACTGATCGCCTGGCCCCGACTATTCTGCCTGAGCCCTGCCTGTATGGCTGTTCTCCGCCGGACTTCTGATCTCTCGCCTGTCCCCCATTATTCTGCCTGCTCCCTGACTGTACTGCTGCAGCCCGCTCATTTACCGACAATCTGCCTGTCCCCGACTACTCTGCCTGCTGCTTGTCTGTGCTTTTGCTATCGCTGCGTGAGACGTCTGATTGCCCGTTCCCGTTCCCGACCCCGCTACCTGTCACGGCCCCGTTCCTCCTTAGTCCGTGCTTGGATCTTTACCTGCAGTCGTGACACTATAGTTGCATTGCTTTGAGGTTAGTACTGTATAAAGGTTCTATTCACAATGACAATATTCTTTATTGTTACTCCTCAAAATCTGTACATTATTCCAAACTTTTGTCCGCCAGTGTCCTGACAACTTTTTATTCTTGTATTGCTGTGTGGGAACTTGCAAGCAAGCATTTCCACTTTTAACGTAACGATTATTAATTTAAGTGTCTTTAATTACATTGCTGATTATAGTAATGTGTCCCAATATTTATTTGATTTGAATGAATATAACATATTTTCTTGAAACCCTGTGAAATTGTTTGTACTTAAAAGATCGTACTGTTGCTGTGAGAGTACATGCAAGCATTTTCTTGTTGAACTTGTTTACACTACTTTGACAATTGTACATCTGTTTATTTGTACACATTCATTGTGAAATACTGTATTTTGTGCACTTAAATTATTTTAAGTATTTTACTCTTATACGCTGTGGCTGAGTAAACATGGGGGGTTAGGAATAAGAACAAGGGGATAAGGGATGGGGGGTTGAAAAGAGGGGGTTACAAGGTAAAAGTCGTGAAATATCCTAATGTCTTTACTGGTGGACACTCATTAAAAGTCAAGGTCTAGAATCATTACCAGTCACAATCTGTTTTCCACTGATATGTCAATACCTCACATCAGGGGGTGGGGTTGTGACAATGGTAAGGTTTGTGTGTCACGGTATGTCCTAATGCCCAGTGGTGGGGTTTCCTTAAAAGTAGAGAGGAGTAGAAGAATGCCCATGCTAGAGCTTTTGCCAGTCAGGATTCAATCTGTTTTTGACTGTTTATAGTTCCTTTGCGGTTCCTCTTCGTGAAAAGTCATGACATAAAACGGCTTTGGTGTGTTGAGTAATTAAAGACTAGTTCTAGTCACGACTGGCCTGGAATTGGCAACATTCGTAAGAGGTGTCAGGATAACTAGGACTATGAAACGGGTATTTGGCGCAGTGTGATGAAATCGGGAACAAACAGCGAGAACAGATCATTGACCAAAGGTGGATGACAGTGAGCAATCCTGGAGAAGAGCTGTAAAGAAAGTAGGTGTACTGGACAATTTGCTGGACAGTTGTACTCGTGGACACACTTGCCACAAGGTTTCTGTGACTTGCCTGCTGTTTTTGCCACAGCTTTGAGAAAATTTGGAGGGGTGCCATTTCCAACATAGAAGCACCCTGATTCAGTAGGTTGATGACCTGCTTGAGTGCTCCCCTGACCACAGGCTCTAGCCTCTTCCCCCACGCTAGATCTCCTGTGTGGTTCTGTTCTGGTGAGGGAAGATGGTGACAGATTTCGCCCAATTGCTCATTTACTGGAGACCTGATGTGTCCCACAAGCACTTCCCCTTTGTCTCAAGGCTGACAGCAGCGGTCAAGGCTGTGTTTCACAGCCCTTCTTTTGTTACAAACCTTTGTTGGTTCCTCAATTTGTAGCCTCAATTCTTTAAGAACACATAACCAGCCATTTGTCGGGGGCCCACTACCTGCATTTTCAGAATGCACTTTTATCACTTTCACGTCTCTCTATGTTTCGATGTCCTTCTCAACAGAGCTCCCCTCCTTCCTACAGACGGGGATGGTCACCCACATGATTTGCTTGACAGCTATAGAACAACTAACAAGACTGCCGGCAGGTCACACCACCAGCCTTGTCCTAGCACACCCGGACACCGCACACTCCCAGATTCCCCTGAACGCAGCACTAGATCACAATCACCCAGTTTCTGAACACCTGTGCACTCTCTTCTATCCCTATGCACCGCCCTATATATGTCAACTCAGTTCCCTTATGTGATTGCGAGGTATTTCCTACTTTTCTGCATTTTGAGCGTTTTTCAGTATTTGTCTTGTCTCTGGTTCACGTAGCTTCTCGATTAATAATGTTGTCTCCTGTCTATCCCCTTCTTTATTGTTTCCCCCCTGCAGACTGTCTACCTTGGTGCTGTTTTTGATTCCTATTGCCTAGCTTTTGACTATGACTCCTGCTCCATGTTTTTGTGCCTTTGTTTAAGAATCTGTGCCTCTGTACTCGGATCCCATCTCCCAACTCTGTATTTATTACAACAACAGTGTTCGCCAAGACTTGATTTAGTGGATACACCGTTGATTAACTATGATATAGCTTATTATGTTAATGGCTTGGCTAGGAAATCTCCAGACTCCTGGCAATTTAGTTGGGTATGGCAAAGTCACTTATCATGATGTAGTAAAAAGCAACTGCCTTCCCTCACTTATCTGCGCAGGCAGTTGAGTTGTTTAGCCTAACTTATGCTTGTATTTGGGCCAAGAATCAATCTGCCACCATAAACACTGACAGTTGCTATGCATTTGGAGTTGTGCATGACTTTGGCATTACTTCTTCTGGCAGCACCCTTTTAAATAAACTCATCCATAACTTATAAGATGCTGTCTTACTCCCTACATATATTGTTGTCTGTAAGTGTGATGCACATACTAACAGGAAATATGCTGTTCCTTTAGGTACAGGAAGGCCCAGGACAAAACTGAACCTTTCTCTGCATGTGATTCTCACAGGTTGCTCCATGACCACATGGTTTGGGGCTCCAGCACCACACCACCAAGAGCATTAGTCACGGAACACGTACATGACACTAGGTTGACATACAGTACTAATCTCACAAAGCTTCCTGAATAATTGTTACAGGAGTGTAATGGCAGTCCTACCTAAACGTATTGAGTGCCCTCTACACACAAACCCAGTGACAGAAGCATTTTGCAGCGGCCTCTTAATATTAACCCAGGGTCATTTCCAGGGTGAGAGGGATCTTTGCCACTTGCCTCTGCGTCCCGGTGGTATGTACAGTGAGGGGGGAAATTATTTGATCCCCTGTGCAGAAGGACACAGAAATAATCAGTCTATAATTTTAATGGTAGGTTTATTTGAACAATGAGAAATTAAATAACCACAAAATAATCCAGAAAAACAGAAAAAAATATTTGACCCCTATGCAAAACATGGTGACATGGTGACAAAACCCTTGATGGCAATCACAGAGGGCAGACGTTTCTTGTAGTTGGCCACCAGGTTTGCACACATCTCAGGAGGGATTTTGTCCCACTCTTCTTTGCAGATCTTCTCCATGTCATTAAGATTTTGAAACTGACGTTTGGAAACTCGAACATTCAGCTCCTACCACAGATTTTCTATGGGATTAATAGACCAGACCTTTTAAGCCAAAATGGGATTCATTAAACGACTAGGCCACTCCAGGAACTTAATGTGCTTCTTATTGAGCAACTCCTTTGTTGCCTTGGCTGTGTGTTTTGGGTCATTGTCATGCTGAGGGAAGGAGGTTCTCACCCAAGATTTGACGGTATATGGCCCCGTTCATCGTCCCTTTGATGCGGTGAAGTTGTCCTGTCCCCTTAGCAGAAAAACATCCCCAAAGCATAACGTTTCCACCTCCATGTTTGACAGTGTGGATGGTGTTCTTGGGGTCATAGGCAGCATTCCTCCAAAAACAGCGAGTTGAGTTGATGCCAAAGAGCTTGATTTTGGTCTGATCTGACCACAACACTCTCACCCAGTTCTTTTCTGAATCATTCATTTGTTCATTGGTAAACTTCAGACGGGCCTGTACATGTGCTTTCCTTTACATGTGCCATAATCTCAGCTCGTTACCTGTATAAGAGACACCTGGGTGCCAGAAATCAAATACTTAATTCCCTCATTCAAATGCATATTATAAAATTTCACCCAGGGTAACGGGGAGAAGGGTAGCTGGGCTTCTCTTGAAGACCACTATCATCTCCACTGTCTTTAGCGCATTGAACTCCAAATTGTTCTGACTACACCCGGTCAGCAGATGGTCAATTTCCCACCTATAGGTGGACTTGTCTCCATTTGAAATAAGTCAGATATAATAAGTAAACTTCAGGAGTGGTTAGTGGAGGTGCAGCTGTTGGTGTACAGGGAGAAAAGTAGGGGGGGCAAGACACAGCCTTGAGGGGAGACGGGGCTAATGGTCAGAAGGTCAGACAACTGCTTCCCCAGTCTCATGTGCTGCCTCTATTTGGACAGGAAAACTGTGATCCACCTGCATGTGGACTCGGGCACTACCAGTTGGGAGAGCTTGTCTTTGAGCGAACCGAGAATAATGGTGTTGCATGTCCACAAACAGGATTCTGACGTAGGTTCCAGGGGAGTCCAGATGCCGGACGATGAAGTGAAGAGCCATGTTGACCGCGTTGTCCACAGACCGGTTTGCTCTGTAGGGAAACTCCAGTGGGTCTAGTAGTGGTTATGGTCTTGAGGTGGGACAGTACAACGCGCTCAAATGACTTCATAACCCAGAGGTCAGGGAAACAAGTCTGTAGTTATTAAGTCCTGTGATCCCTGACTTCTTGTGGACTGGGATGATGAAAGAGGATTTAAAACAGGTCGGAATGCAACATGTCTCCAGTGAGGTGTTAAAAATGCCAGTAAACACATCAGAATGCTGATAGGGGAGTTCTGTCTCTTGAATAGTCTGTTACCGTCCCCCTCTAGGATTGAAACTTCCAATGTGGTGGCAGAGGTGGGATAATTGAGAGTGGTGATTGTAGATGTGTATGTGCATCAATGGTGGGGGGCTGGTGATGATGACTAGACACACAGGGAGAAGGTTTGTAGTTAAGACTGCCCTTTTGTCTTTCAAATCTGCAGTAGTCATTCCGGTAATTGGCAAGTCGCAGGTCATTAATGGAGTAGGGGGATTTAGGCTTTTAGTTGGTAATTTGTTCGAGGCTTCTCAAAACAGAAGGACAGTTGGCTAACAACTGTTGTTTTAAATTCTCCATACAGGCAGCTGGCTTCCTCTATTGCCGTACAAAAGCTGTATTTAGCCTCTCTGAACCTGTCTCTGTCCTAATTCCTGAACGCCTCCTTTTACAAATGCAGCCGTCTGAATATAGCTGTGAACCAGGATTTGTCATTGTTGTTACTCACCCTGGTCCGTGTTGGTATGCAGCTGTCCTCACAGAAGCTGATGTATGATGTCACAGCATCAGATTACTTATCCAGACTATTAGTGGCAGACCTAAAAATGTCACAATCAGTGCATTCCAGGCATGCACACATATCCTCTGTTGCTTCACTACTCCACTTCTTTGACCTTCACACAACAGGCTTAGAAAGTTTGTGTTTTGCCTGTATGAGGGCATTAGATGGACCATGATGTGGCCAGGCATTTGTTTTTCCGATGTAAATCCACACAGCCAAGTTAATGTGAAACACCTAACCCTAACCCTGTTTTTCCCCAACAGCATGTGAAGATCGTTCAGTTTATTGCTAAGTGACCGCACATTGGCGAGGAATATTCATGGTTGCGGAGTCCATAATCCCAAAAACTCTAGGAATAAATCCACAGGATTTGTTTAGCTGATGTTGATAATCTCCTCTCTTGAGAAAACAATCAAAGAACTGTTGCAAAACACGGATTTAACACACAAAAGAAGACCAAATCTGTGTGTCAACCAATTGAGGGGACCATCTGCGGCGCCATCTTGATGGAATTTATTACAGCTGAAAAAAATTGGGATTATTTACCTTTCACCAAGGATGGAAAAAAACTCCCTAGATTGTAACATAAGGGGAAGGTAGGACACAGGTTCAGGGAGAGCAGAGAACTTCACTTAAATAACTAATATTTACCAAAAGGTACGTACAACAAGTGCTACAGGTGGGAACGAATCACAAATGCAATGACCGACAATACCCCAGAGAGAAGACAGAAGTAAAATAGGGTCAGTGAGCAGGAACACAGGTGAGGATGATAATGATGATGTAGGCTCCAAGGGAGGGAGACAGGGCACTGGATCTCACTGGCGGACGTGACAGACGTTCCACTTTAAAATGTCCGTCTATGACCATGTCACTTGAGTAAGTGTACATGCATGTACACTTGTCTGTTTGAGTGCAAGTCCTGATAATGCTTAGATTAGAATATTGATTTTTGGACACACAGTGTTCTAAGGTGGGACTGGACGAGATAAAATTGGCCTACCTTTGATCAGGAGATTAGTAATATCATGTTCCCTGAAGCTCTGACTTGTTTTAACAGATATCGTAATGACCAAGTCTTGATGGTGTACTTATTGACCTGTACAGGGCAGTTATTATTCATGACATATAAGGTTAGAGTACAGTGATAATCAAAGAATGATATCCCCAAATACTGGAAATGAATAAAATATATAAAAAAGAACCCAGCAGCTAAGAACAAAATCCTACATTCTGTTAAATATGCTCTACAGAATGAACTCAATGTTCTAGTTCATACCATAAAACAGTATCCACCCCACAGAGATAAACATATCTCTATGATCCACCCTAGATGTATAAATTGTAATACATATCATTTTAAGTCTATAAAAACGTTGTCACCACCTTGAACCTTTAAAATAATATATCCTGAATTAGTTCAGGTGCAACAATCACATTGTGAGGGGCAAGGGTAGCGAGTACATAAAGGGAGAGTCAAAAATATAAAACCAACAACATGGAGAAGCTTGTCTTGTAATGTGGAAAACGCACCACATGGTCTCAATACCAAACAATCACATATATCTACATCAGCAAACAACACTCCTTGGATTATTTTAGCATCTCGGAAAACTGTTTTGCTGGTTAAAGAGGCGATAAAACTGACCTTCCTTAGGCTAGTTCAGTATCTTCAACATCAGCATTTGTGGGTTAGATTACAGGCTCAAACAAATAACTTTATTTATAAACTTGTTATTCTACTCTTGTTCTGAGAAATGAAGGCTATTCCATGCGAGAAACTGCCAAGAAACTGAAGTACTTCTTCACAGATCAGTTCAAACTGATTCTAACCAGAATATAAAGAGAAGAGGATGGCCCCGATTCACAACTGAACTAGAGGACAAATACATTGAAGTATTTAGTTTGAGAAACAGACACCCCACAGGTCCTCAACTGACAGCTTCATTAGCACCTGCAAAAACACCAATCTCAACACCCACAGTGAAGATCCACCTCTGCGATCATTGGCGTTCTATGCACAGTTCTTCCTTTGACCAGTAGGTGTGTAATGGTAGGTGAAAGCCACCGTTCGGCATGTATCAAGAATTTTAAGCCACGGATCAGTACGATTTCGGTACAGTGGAAAAAGACATGCCAAACATAAACTGTATTTACATTTATAGTGAAATTAAAAACTATGCCCATTGTCACTGCAGATAAAGATGCACTAGGTAGGATTTTTTTAATAAAAAAAATATTATAGCATTACAGCAAAATCATAATCCAGCTAAAATCTGCATTCGCTAAATAAGCCAAGGAGGAAAGACCGATGTGCAGAAGGCGATTGGATGGAATGGGACTGCTGAAAAATGACTGTCTGGAAAGTAGTGGCAGGCTCCAATAATTATAAATTGACATTTCACTGACACTGAACTGTCTGTATTGCTAAACATCTAACTGAGGGCCTCATTAGCTTACACAACATGTTTATAGGGAAACTTTTTTTTTTAAACTTAAAATATCTTACTAATCATGCAGCTTTAACTGTGTATTGATTTCTAGACTGCAACAGGACCACACAACCATTGCCCTTTTTTATTTTGTATTGTATGTGCCCGATTTGTAATCTGCAATCATATGAATACAAACAAACATGCACCAATATTACATTTCTCTCATTCCAGAGTTGACTGAGCATTTCAGAAAGGTTCAAAGGTTGTACGAAACAATATCAATTAGAATGTCAAAACAAAGTTTTTACCAGTTAGTAAGTTAATAAATACTAGTGAGCCTATTACTGGCTAATAGGCTGTTAAAACGGCCAGTGGCAAATGCCATACGGTTCATAGATGCTGTCTCTGGTGAAGGTAAACATAATAAGAAATGTCAGTCAGTTCAACCCACTGCTAGCCCCCGTTGGCATCCAGCAGGGCCAGCTCCCGTCGGCATCCAACAGGGCCAGCCTCAGTAGGAAGCTAGCAGGGCTGGCCCAAGTAAGCATCCAGCAGGGCCAGCCCCAGTAGGCATCCCGTAGATCCAGCCCCTGTAGGCAGCCAGCAGGGCCTGCCCCAGTAGGCAGCCAGCAGGGCCAGCCCCAGTAGGCAGCCAGCAGGGCCAGCCCCAGTAGGCATCCAGTAGATCCAGCCCCAATAAGCATCCAGCAAGGCAAGCCCTAGTAGGCATTCAGCAGGGCCAGCCCCAGTAAGCCGCCAGCAGAGCCAGCCCTGGTAGGCATTCATCAGGGCCAGCCCTAGTAGGCATTCAGCAGGGCCAGCTCCAGTAAGCATTCACCAGGGCCAGCCCCAGTAGGCATTCATCAGGGCCTGCTCCAGTAAGCATCCAGCAGATCCAGCCCCAGTATGCATTCAGCAGGGCCAGCCGCAGTATGCATTCAGCAGAGCCAGCCCCAGTAAACAGCCAGGGCCAGCCCCAGTAGGCATTCAACAGGGCTAAAGCAAAAAGGTAATGGAAATTTACTTTTGAAATTTACTCATAAAATAAACCTTTTTAAGAGCATGTAGTCTGTGTCAAGTGTTTCTGTTTGACAGTATCGATCCCAGTAAACTGTGAATATTAGCAAATATTTTGTTTGAATCTAACATAAGGATGATAAAAACCCCTCAAACATTTTAAGAATTACTTTGATTAGACATTTGTTTGTTTAGGATTGAAAGATAATATTCAAACTGTGTATTCTTTGGACTGCACTCCCAAACACAATAACAGATGTTTTCATTTCATTGATACTTCGGCTTCTTTCAGGTTTTTAATTAGCTGTACAATAGGAAGTTCTTATTCCAAAATAAATAATATAAAACGAATGAAATACAAGCAGTATCACTTCCACATTTTGTGTTGTGGTGGGTTGAATGTGTACGGTTGTGACTGTTATATGACTGTTATTTGATTAGAGACTTTTATCAGCTCATTGCAGTTTTGATTTGTCTAGAACAACTGGTGATTTTTGCTCCCTGTGTTTCTCTTAGTCAAAGCTTGTATTGACCTAAACACGTGTTCAATAATTCTGGAAAAAATGACAAATTTATTGTTCCTGTTCCATAAGGCAACCTAAGTCTGTAATAGGCAGCCTAAGTTTGTTCATCCAGAAGTAACATTCTCCAAAAGTTATTTTTTTTAACTTTTTGTGGCAGGAAGTTGTAAGGTCTGGGTAATTGAAGACAGAAAGAAATGCACGATCAAACAAAAATTGGTTTAATCCAGGAAGAACAAAATAAATCCAAGCTTTGGTCCAAAGTGTGTACCCACAAACTACCCATAAACCCAGACAGTGCTTGAGATTTGAACCAAATCTCTGACCAACAACAACTGACAAATGAATGTTCCAAAATGTAGGCACTAAATACACATTCCAATCAGTAAAACTAAAACAGGTGATACAAAGAAACATTCTATAGAGCTGGGTAGAAAACCCAATGTTCTGAGAAGGTCGGTGAAAACAAATGCTGCAGCGGGAGAACCTGAGAAGTCTCTGCAGTCTGGGAACCTGAGGTGACATTTGTAGCAAAGGCAAACTTTCAGCCAAGCAAAAGTCTTGTTTTCCCCCCATTTTTTTCCCATTTTCTATTAATATTTTTTTAATTAAATTGTATTGATGGTCCTGTTCCATAACAACAACTCCTAACTCAGTAGAGCTGAATGTATTAGAAAGCCTTTCTCCTAAGCATTGTATATGATGAAATCTAATGATACACTGTATCTCTTTTTTAATTTACATCGAAACATTAATATGCATATTACCAATACACAAAGACAACACAGCTGTGTATTTCCTATAGCACGGTGTGTCACCTTCACATTCTTTGATTCCAAGCATCTGTGGTCTACTCTTCATCCATTTCCAATTATGCTGGTGTAATAGTTGGAGAGTGTCCAGTTATTCAAATTCTGTTTGAAAATGAATTGTTGACAACGCTATTGACTTGAGTTTGGAAATTCAGTGTCCTTTGAGAGGTTGATGAGAATGGTTGTATCTGCATATTTCCCTGCTAAGCAGCCCCAGTCAAAGCCTCTCGGGTCATTGGTGTCATGGAGAATTGCTCAGGGGAGACTACAGTTCCCTGAGGAACTGGCAGACCTTCACCAAGAGGCATTTACCAAAAAGGATTAAACAGCTGCATGACAGCAGGAAATATGTTTTCAAATGTGAGAAACCTCCGTCTTGTGTTGTTAATTTTCTAAGAGAATGGTACCAACAACACCAAGATTGTGGTTTGTTTCCAGGGGGCCAGTGTAAAAAAAGCTTACAAATGTTCACACTCATCACTATAAGTCACTCTGGACAAGAATTTCTGCCAAATTGCTAAAATGTAGATGTGCAAAGAAGATTAGGGTGACCTCTGCAATGAATGACATTCAATCCTGTGCAGTTTATGGCAGTAATACACCATCTCAGGCACTGTTGTACCTGTCTGAGGCAACTGACCTTAGAAAGGTAGAAGTTAGCCAATTAGCTAATTTCATCTCTCGTTAGCCATTTAGCTAATTGCAACTCTAAACTGCATCTCAAACAGCTATATCTTTTGATTGATAGATATTTTTGTTCAATTTTTTATTTAAATAGCTGACATTTAGAATATTTAATGCCCTTAAATCATCTACTTTGCAAACATGAAATCAACTTTTTCAAAACTAGTTTTCTGTAAAAGAATATATAAAAATAAAATTGTTGTTTAACTATCACCTCCAGTAGAGTGTTTTTTTAAGTTGTATTTTGTTACTTAATCTCTTGCAATTTCATATTGGTCACATTTGTAGGTAGGCTTACCCATGGAGCAGAGCAAGAATCATGAAAACACCCTTTCATTTCTTCTTCACATGAATAAAAACAACAAAAGGCTTGATAAACATTAAACTGAGGCACTACTAGTGCAGCAGGGACAGTAGTGTAGTGGGGACAGTAGTGTAGCGGGGACAGTAGTGTAGCTGATTCAGTAGTACAGTGGGGACAGCAGTACAGTGGGGACATTAGTGTAGCGGGGACAGTAGTGTAGCAGGGACAGTAGTACAGTGGGGACAGAAGTAGATTGGGGACAGTAGTACAGTGGGGACAGTAGTACAGTGGGGACAGTAGTGCAGTGGGGACAGTAGTACAGTGGGGACAGTAGTACAGTGGGGACAGTAGTGCAGTGGGGACAGTAGTGTAGCGGGGACAGAAGTGTAGCTGATTCAGTAGTACAGTGGGGACAGCAGTACAGTGGGGACAGTAGTGTACCGGGGACATTAGTGTAGCAGGGACAGTAGTACAGTGGGGACAGTAGTACAGTGGGGACAGTAGTAGAGTGGGGACAGTAGTACAGTGGGGACAGTAGTGCAGCGGGGACAGTAGTGTAGCGGGGACAGTAGTGTAGCAGGGACAGTAGTACAGCGGGGACAGTAGTGCAGTGGGGACAGTAGTAGAGTGGGGACAGTAGTGCAGCGGGGACAGTAGTGTAGCGGGGACAGTAGTGTAGCAGGGACAGTAGTGCAGTGGGGACAGTAGTGTAGCGGGGACAGTTGTGTAGTTGATTCAGTAGCACAGCTGAGACAGTAGTGTAGCTGATTCAGTAGTGTTGGCTACAAGCTGATATATACATTGAGGGGCGTGTTGGCCCTGCAAAGCCAAGACAGTAACCCCGATGCCAAATGGTCAATGTAAACATTTCTGTGGTTATCAGAGCGCTACCTACAGAGAGAATCTAAACAGAGAGGTTTCTGTTATTCTCATTATCCCGGCACATTCACTGCCATTGAAACGTTCATTCATATTGTAGCTGTTAATGCTCAGATCCCACACTAGTGTGGGGGATTCTTAATATTGTGGCTCTAATTATCCCTCAATGAATCCTTAGGATGTGAGGTACCTGTGCATGTGTCACACACATACGGATCACACACACACACCTACCCTTACACCACACACATTCATCCACTCACAGCTCACATATTAAATGCCTTGAGGCACCTCTGTGGTCAGGGCCTGGCTGTGACCCCGAGATGTATAGAGATGACTGGAGGCCCCCAGCCAGGACCTGACAATATTACATTTATTGTTCATATGCTGTGTTAATTTTCTAACTTGTTAGGTCAGAGCAGGAGGTAAGAGTAGCTCAGTTTGTTTGTGTTTTTCACACAGTGAATGGAAATGAGGAAATTATGATGTCAAAATCAAATTTCTAGAATACTGAAGGAACTGAATTAAATTGAACAAATATTAAAAGGTTTAATAAGGTTTATATTTTTTAAGGTTAAATGTATGAAATAGTTGCTTGTAAGTCATCTCTTCCTGAAAGCTTTGCCAATTCAAAGTTTAAACTGCATTTCAAGATTGCACTGTCTAAAATGAGTAGAGTGCTAAATAAAATATTGAAACTGGGGATTTTTGCTTGGTTATTATGTTGATTTGTTAGCAATTAACATTTAGGTTAGTTATAAACATGCTCTTGAAGAAAACAACTGAATTTCCACCTCTCTGGGAATTTGTATGGTAACCTGATCACTTTGCTTTCCTCCAAGGCACACACACATGAAGGGATGCACATAGAAATGCTCACAGTCAAATCCATCACTGAAGTGCTCCTATGCCACTCCCTTCTCACTGAATAGCTCTTAACGCTGCTTTGTTGGTTAACCAAGAGAATATCCAGCCTTGCAATTCACTGCAAAAAATGACCCTACTTTACCAGCCCTCTCCCGTTTGAACAACTATACAACCAACTGAAATAATCATGTTTATTTGCAAATGTCAATACAGTATCATATTTACAAGGAAAAATTACAGAAAAAAACATGCATTGGTGTCAAAGAGCTATCATACAAAACATATTATAAGCCTGTGTAGAGTGAACTACTGAATAGGGAAGATATCTCTGCTATCGTGACCTGAGGCTGTCCCTGCAAAATCTCCCATAGACAAATATATGCAAAATTACACACAAAAACGCACACATTTACTTAGCTACAGTATCTTAATGGGCACACCAACATTGTTTGCCCTTAGAAAATCCTATTTTTCCTAATCTTCAACCTAAACAAGGTTTAAGCCAATAAACTGCCATTTTGTAAATGAGGACATGTGAAATGTCTTCATTAGTCAACCTTTTCTGATTTCACCGAAGTTAGGGGAAATGTTTGTCAGTGCTAAATAAATAAGAAAATGCACACACACACACACACACGCGCACACACACACACACACACACACACACACACACACACACATTTATTATTCAGGTGGGGACCTGAAACCCAGAAATTCATGTTCACTATCCCTGAGCCCTAATCTTAACACATATTTTAGCTCAGTCATCTAAAATGTATGCCTACACTTTACCTAGCACTAACACCCAACCCTAACCAACAATGCCTAAAGCTAACCTTTTATACATAGACCTGGATCACACACACAGCTCATAAACAAATCCAATTTTAAAAAGAGAGATGTTTTCTCCTTGTCTGTAGGTTTTAGCTTGGCTTAAATGTAACTCAATCCCACCTTCTCGACAAACTATTATCACAGAGACATTTTTTCATAGGTCAGGACAAATATAAATACAAATGAGGTACCCTGAAAAATATACTCGTTCAAGGTAAAATGTACATGCAGTGATGTAACAGAAGGGCGTTAGTTGTCATAAGTTGTCAATACATGAGAAACAACAAAAAATACAACAATGTATAAGTAATCTTAGCCCTGAGAATCCTTACCACTCTTCACACAAGGCATATAAAGCTAAAGAATGATCCCGAACAGAAACGTGTAGGGGAGGAAAAGAAGAGCCATAACATTAAATACACACATCCCTTCATGTCGGAGTCATTAAGACCGCAAACAAACACATTCATGTTCGGTATTCAGACACCTCTAATTTATTACCCTTCTCCTCCTCCATCTTTTCTTCCAATCTAAGCAGATCAAGAAGTCCTTCTCAGACATAGTCCTTCTTGTCATATCCTGCTGTATTACCACCCACACTGCGAGGGGCAGAGTAGCCCATGCGGGGTGGGTACCTCTTCTCCTCCTTGGGAGGGCAAGAGCTGCACAACATGCACCCTCCTATCAGGAGCAAGGCGGCGGCCCCCCATCCGATGTAGAGTGAAGCGCCCAGCTCTCTCCTCTGGGCCTCAATCAAAAGGGGGTTGTAGAAGTCTCGGATGATGGTGTTGGCTGACCAGCAGACAGGGATGAGGATAAGGATACCGGCCAGGATGAAGAAGATTCCCGAGATGATCATGACTTTTGCTTTGGAGGGTTCATCATCGATACAGTTGGTGCACTTGGCCCCGACAATGGAGATCATCACCGCTAGAACCCCGAGGATGATGGCGATGATGGTCATGGCTCTGGCAGCCTGGAGGTCCTGGGGCAGGGCCAGCATGGAGTCATAGATCTTACACTGCATCTGGCCCGTACTCTGGGTCACACAGTTCATCCACAACCCTTCCGAGATGACCTGAGCGGTGACGATGTTGGCTCCAATGAAGGCTGTCACCTTCCACATTGGCAAAGCACAGACCACGATACCGAGGATGAATCCAATGAGTCCCAGGGCGATGCCCACGATCTCCATGCCCATCGACATTCCGGCTCCTTGGGTCTCTCTCCTACACCTGCCCTTTCTGGATAAACGATGAGGTCACTGGAATCTAGAATTTCACAATATTCTTATCTTCCAGAATCAGGGAAACATTTTCTAGAATAAACAGAGAATTTAGTCCAGTTCAGATAACAATTATGTTAATGTTCTAATTACAAAATATGTAGATTTCAATCCTAAGATGTGTCTTGTTTTTTTAGATCTTCTTTGTGAGGCCAGCGTGTGTGATCACTCCTCTTGATCTCTGATTTGTTGTTCAATTGTGGCTAGGTAACGCTACCACGGAAACCAAGATCCTTTATAGCCCAGGGGAGGAAGGTGAGGAGGGAGGAGTCCTCTGGTGATGATGTCACTTAGCCGAACAGGTGCCTGCAGGCTCTTTAGAAAAACAATACTTGCCCATAGAAGCTATAGAATGGAGGAGTGAGGGTGGAGGGAGATGAAAAGAAATGAGACAAACACACTGTATGTTTCACTATCATTGTGAAGACTCCAAAAGCCATTTACTCTCAAAATGACTTCCTGTTATTTGCTATTTGTACTAACCTAACATAAAAACAGTTTTACAGGGATCATATGATGTGTCATTTATCGCTTTGAGTTTAATTTTTTTCAAAAAATATTAGAAAATCATTGTCAATTACATTGAAATTTATCTTTGCTGCTATGACCAATAGAGACATTGCATGTGTAATAAAACAAGTGTAATAAGGCATCCATAATGGGCAAAACATATATTCAGGATACAGAGGAAGTCACACAATGCACTGTTATTTACAGGGTAAAACAACATTGTTTCAGCATGTTGACCACTTGGTGCTTGAATACAAAGAATGCAACTTCCTTCAATTGTATCCAACATTTTTCTCTGATAGTCAATACCTCTGCAAACCTGTTGTTCACACCTTTTTAATAAACATACAATATTCAGAAGCTACATTAGAAGGATGCAGGTGTGGCAGTATGTCCCATTATCTTACATACAGTATTTTAATACTTTCACTTGTTTCTGTGCCAGATTTTACCCTGAAACAAATCTTTAAGCCAAATACTTATATTACTTATTATACTTATAACTATTAACCAGGAATGCGTTCGTGCGCACACACCCACACACACACACACACACACACACACACACACACACACACACACACACACACACACACACACACACAAGCAAGTACACTAGCAAACACAGAACAAACACAGTCTTACAGCATGATCCTATAGACCTACAGTAAAATATACACAAATATACACATATGTCGTATGTATGTCAGTGTAAATGTGTTACAGTAATAAAACAAGCACAGAGAATAGAGCAGAGCAAAGGCTGCATTTTGCTGCCAGACTTCATGATCTCTTTGTTATGTTAGTCTACTTCCTGGTGCCACATAATTCCATGGTCTTCCACGTGGTATCTGTGTCAGTTCCTGCAATTAGGCCATTGGAAAACATTCCCAGATCCCAAATAACCCGCAGAACTGCCTTCTGAATAAATATGACCACACTTAGAGAGAGACTACACAGACACCCTTAGCATACACAACATTTACTTATCTCAGTATCGGTTCACCCACGTAGCCAGACATCCTCCATGCATGACAACTGGCACAGAAATGCCGTGGACAACCTCTCCCACACGTTCTAGAATTGATTTACTCTATTTACCCTGAAGCACTGATACCTATCATAGCCCAATGTTGCTTCAGTCAATTCTTTACATTTCCATGGCTGATTTGTCATCAATAAATTGAAAACATTTTTTATATTTATGTTATTTATGGTGATTTTGACCACAGCTATAAAACAATCTAAAAACAAGTTTCTCTGGAGACATAATGACAAGTTATCCATATGGGTGACAGCAGACCATTATCAGTGATTTTGACCAGATAGACAGATCCTCTGCCCAGATAAATCTCCCCATAGTACTTTATATTGCTGGGCACAAAACCAAAAATGCATTAATCCTCTGCATCAGCCGATGGTATAAATACCTGGTGAAACTGCCCTAGAGAATAGAGATAAACTCTGAATCTACAGAGCTTACAATGTGGTCTATGCCCAAAAAAAGTATTTCTATTAGAGCACATCAAATGGAGCATTTCTTAGAACACTTTCTCCGAAGACTTAACTAAACACACTATCACTCTTTTATAGTGGATCTAAATAAATGATTTTGATCAGATACACTGATCATCTGCAGGGGATAGAGGACCTTTTGTACTTGTTTCTAACTAATTATAACTAATGTAAGTGTGTATACAATCAAAATATCTTTAATAACAGTCACAGCAACTTGTGAAATCATATTACGTTAAGAAATAAGTAGATATTTTGTTTAGATTATTGACTGTAACTCAGTTTGCTGTCCGTGAGGCACGTAGTGACCATAGCAGTTAAATAGCGTTGTTTGTGTGTATTTGTTTTATGTTAGTGATGGTGATAAAAGGTAGTAAAAGGTCACATGCTGTTGTTTGCTGTCAACAGCAAACTTAGGGATACTTCAACCTAGATTCATATTTGGGTGAAACGTTGCTTATCTTGGCTTGTTCTTGAAGGTCCATGGAGTCATTTTTCACAACCGGCCATTATTCACCTCTGTCCTAGACTGGAATTAGCATTATTAGCATTGTCCATAATGATTCATTAAAACAGTGCCCCATGAGCCACAAAAGCTGCATTCCAAGAGGAAACCTACTCCCAAACACTTGTTAACCTCAAAGAACCTGGGCCTGTCAATGTCGTTGTTCATTAAATAATGTTTAAATGTTTTACTTCTATATAAATCATTTGAAACTAAGCTGATACTTCGTATGTTAACTGGTCAGTTTAATTCACAGATTGTACATACGGTCCCAAAATTTTTTCAGGAGGTGTCAGTTTAACTTTGTAAACAACTACTAAGGATTCGATATCTATCGATGACATCACTGTTGAAAGACTGTTCCATTGTTCCACTTTGAAGTCCTCGATTTGCGCTGCCTATTTCATCAGTATGCAGTTATAAAAATCAAAGTTTGCGCAGCAGATTTCTCAATTTAATTTAAGTGTTCTTTGAAGTTCGTTTTCACTTGCAATGCAACTATCGTGGCTTGGGTTGCTGGACAGAGGTGAATAATGGCTTGTTGTGCAAAATGACTCCATGGTCCTTTAAGAGCAACTCAGGTTAAGTGGAATTTCACCCAAATATTAATCTATGGCCCAGTATCAATGTAATACTCTGTTGCAGCATTTCTTTGGGCTGTATACTGTACCTCTACAACTGCCAGGCCTAACCAAGAAGACCAATTTTACTCATCAAATAAGTAGCAGACACATAAAAGTCTAAATTATTCTAAATTAATTACAAATATAAATACAGAATATAATTGATTGCATAATTATTCACTCCCTTTGCTATGATCAAAGCAAATGTATATATTTATATAGCCAATTTTACATCAGCAGTTAACACAAAATGGTTTTACAGATATCCAGTATCTGTGCAAGAAGGGAACCAATCAGTGTGGACAACACAAGGTCTGTGGTAACTCTAAATGAGTAACTGTTCCACAGCTGAGTTGGGAGACACTGTGCATACTGCAACAAATGTCCGGGTGCGTCACAAAAGTGGCCTTTGGGAGAATGGCAAATAAAAACCAGTAAAGGATCCAGGCAAGCCTAGTTCAGCTGGCCCGCAATTAAAAGTGATAAATGTTGTTGCCCTCACTGGATTCTAACCCGGGTCTCCCGCATAAGCATTGTGTTAAACTGACCAACGGTACTCATTAAATTTACCTCCTCCATAAATAGCATCTATGAAATGTAAGGCTTTTGCCACTGCTGGCCGAGACTTCCCTGCTAAAGATGTTTCATTTCATGGCACAAAAAACACTTGTTTTTCTTTCATTCATGAATTACATTGGTGCAATAATTATCAATATACAGTGCCTTGCAAAAGTATACTCCCTTAGGCATTTATTGTGTTTTGTTGCCTCACAACCTGGAATTAACAAGGATTGTTTGAGGATTTGCATCATTTAATTTACAGAACATGCCCACAACTCTGAAGATGTTTTTTGTTTATTTATTGTGAAGCAAACAACAAATAGGAAAAAATAACAGAAAAAGTCGATGTGCATAACTATTCACCCCCCTAAAGTCAATACTTTGTAGTCGCTTTGGATAAGTCTCTATGAGCTTGCCACATCTTACCACTGGGATTTTTGCCCATTCCTGATGGAGCTGGAGCAGCAAAACTGTTCCAGCTACTTCAAGTTGGATGGTTTGTGCTTGTGAACAGCAATCTTTTAGTCTGACCACAGATTTTCTATTGGATTGAGGTCTGGGCTTTGACTAGGCCATTCCAACACATTTACATGTTTCCCCTTAAACCACTCAAGTGTTGCTTTAGCAGTGTGTTTGGGGTCATTGTCCTGCTGGAAGGTGAACCTCAAATCATGCACAGAGTGGTACAGGTTTTGCTAAAGAATATCCCTGTATTTAGCACCATCCATCTTTTCCTCAACTCTGACCAGTTTCCCAATCCTGGATGCTGAAAAACATCCCCACAGCATGATGCTGCCACCAACATGTTGCACTGTGGGGATGGTGTTCTTTGGGTGATGTGATGTGTTGGGTATGCGCCAGACATAACGTTTCCTTTGATGGCCGAAAAGTTCAATTTTAGTCTCATCAGACCAGAGCATCTTCATGCATTTTGGGAGTCTCCCACATGCCTTTATTCATACTCAAAACGTGCCATTTTGTTTTTTGCTGAAAGTAATGGCGTTCTTCTTGCCACTCTGCCATAAAGCCCAACTCTATGGAGCATATGGCTTATTGTCGTCCTATGTACAGATACTCAAGTCTCTGCTGTGGAACTCTGCTGCTCCTTCAGTGTTACCTTCGGTCTCTGTGCTGCCTCCTTAATGCCCTCCTTTCCTGGTCTGTGAGTTTTGGTGGGTGGCCGTCTCTTAGGAGGTTTGCTGTTGTGCCATGTTCTTTCCATTTGGTTATGATAGATTTGATGGTGCTCATGGGGATCAATCAATGATTTTGGTGTTGCAGCCTCTGTGACATTTCCAAAAAGTTGTGTATATGTGCTGACAGACCATGTGACACTTAGATTGCACACAGGTGGACATCATTTCACTAATTATGTGACTTTCAAAAAACTAGTTTTATGTATATATTTTTTTCATTTCACTCTCCAACTTAGACTATTGTGTTCTGATCTATCACATACAATTCAGATAAAAAAACATTGAACTGAACGCTGTAATGCAACAAAATAGGTAAAAAGCCAAGGGGGTGAATACTTGATTATAGGCACTGTATGTTTATCAGTTTAGAATTTCAGTCTCATTATTAATGTTATATAGATGTTAAGGCCAGATTCAGGGTTATTATTATTAGAAAAAGGCAAATTATTCTTTTTAAAGGGCATGAACTTTAATGTCCACATGTCGTTGAAGTTAGACGTGTTTGGTTGTCTGTGTACCTGAAAGGATTCTTTTTTCACACTTCCACTTTGCATTGTCTTTTCTTCCTACACCTTCCTATCTATTGTGATTGTATAAAAACACTGGGTTTATTAAACAAGTCACTGGTACCGATATCTGCTTTCAACCTAAACTGTTTTGGTTTGCAGGCAGAAGTTCTTTGTTCATAGTCAAATGCATGCAAGTGATATTAAAGAATTGGTAAGGTTATACATTTCCAAAATGTTATTTAGTATGTGCCATTATCAGTACATTGCTAAAATTCATTTGAATATATATATTTTAATGATCCAAAGTACATATTTTAACATTGAACCTGAAAGCACTAAAACCGAGACAAACCGGCTTGACCGTCTCATACTGATATTATTCAGATGTTGAAGTTGACTTGGGTGTTAGAAGTAAAACAGTGGCAGAATATTGCAATGGAGTTGTTTAAACCTGCATCAATATCAATATCAGATTGTTTCATATATATATATAAATGTTTTACTATTATACTAATATATAGTATGATTATAATTATTTAATTCAGATAGTAGAAAACTCTGCAGAAGCAGAAGAGCAAATGTGTCTTACAGAGTGACTGACTGAGTGAGTGACTGACTGAGTACCCCTTGTTTAATAGCGTAGTGGTTAGTGAAGCGGACCTGTAAACTATAAGTCCCGTGTTCGTATCTCTTCACAGGCAAAGTGAAGTACGCATTATGAATTATTCTGTAAAGACAAAAACTTTGCTGGTTAAACCCTTCAGTATCTACATTATAGTAAGTCTGAAATAAAACAGTTTATGGTTATATTGCAATTGTTTCCGGTGGATTTTCAAGGAACGCTTCATGCCTTTTGGGTCAGGTTAGACAAACATATTTGCTAGCTACAACATACAGTAGTTACGTTAAAGCAAGCCTTAACTAAAATTGTGTCCAGTTATATTGTGACTTTTTCTGGCATGGAAAAGTTCATCTTCAGTCTTGCTAGCAATTGCTAGTAAGCCTTTTTCTGGCTAATGAGCTGTTAAAACTAAACAGTGACAAAAGCCATACAGTCCATAGACGCTATGATGGAGGTAAATTTATTAAGAAACATTAGTCAGTTTAACACAATGCCCAATGGTGTCTAGCGACTGCTGGAATGTGTAATGCCGTGCCGTAGTAGTTAGAGACAGAGCTTTTCACGTGGACAACATTTGAATCTATTGAGATTAACAACATTTATTGATTTTATTTGTGGGCCACAAATAAAACTACGGTTATACAGTATTGCAACTATTTCTGGTACATTCCACTATGCTCTCGTCTTTACACTTGATGAAAAAAATTGTTATGATCACGTTTATTGATAGTTATTGTATCAATGTCATTCACGAATTAAAGAAAAAAGTACATTGTTATGGCTATTACAGGCTAATACATTGTTAAAATGGCCAGTGGTAAACACCATACAGTTCATAGATCTTATTTGTGGTGGAGGTAAACTAAAGATACGTTGGTCAGTTAACAGTTGCCAGTTAGCTGTTAAAACGTCCAGTGGCAAAAGAGGATTTGTTCAGGGTAGACACAAGAGGCTATACTGACAGCTGTCAAATGTAGCTCTGTGGTGTAACAACACAGCCTTCCACGTGGGTGATCTGGGTTTGAATCTCGAGAGGGCAACACTTTCTATTGCGGGACGGCTGAACTAGGCTTGTCTGGTTTCTTGTTTTTCAGTCTTGAAATGTCGTCATTTTAGCCATATGGCCTTTGTTGTCACAAAATGTTTTACGGCATAAAGGCTACATGCCAGGGCACAAAGGCCTCTTTGATTGAAATAAGAGGATTTGGAGGTTACAAATAAACAACTTGAATTGCTAAGATATCAATTTAAGAAAGATATGAAAAAAACACAACTTTTTAGTATAATACTTTGAATAATAACTTATTATTACTGATAATCTCTCCACATAAAAAGTTAAATAATCATGTTTTAATCCTTGATGTTACATCTACATTTTTTTTATAGATTCTGGAATTAGTTTCATTCCATGCATTCACATGATGACAGCAAACAGGCAACAGTACTGTAAGTAAATTAAGGGTAGCTAGCCAGAAGGCTAACATTACCTCAGTTACACAAAAGTAAACCATGATGTATGCTTTAACATCACAATAACCTGCGCTTATGGGTACGACCTGAATAAACAGATGTGGTGAATTATTTGTGCAAGGAGCGAGTAAATTTGTTTTCTAAAGCTTTCACCACAAATGCTGCCACGTCTAGTGATGCCAAACCTAATGTTACTTCTATTTTTCTGTAAAACATAAAACACTAAATACATCATAATAGCTGGGTTTGCATTAAGTAGTATGTACTATATTATTTGTGAATGTTAATGCCTCCTCTATAATAAAGTTGGTGAAACTGAAACTGCAAAAAACTTGCCTGAAGAGTGATATCCCTCCTGTAACACCTTTACCTTACTCTGATGCAGGCACACATGCACACACAAAGGCACACACACCATTGTAAAACCATTTGAATCAACACAGCCCTCTCTCCATTTTCACAGTACACATTAACATAATATCAAATGTATAGGTGAAACAGTCCTTCACTGTACCTACCTCTGTTGTCATGGGAAACTTCTATTCCCTGTACATTTTAATATTAGCTGTTTAATTTTAATGAAACTTTTTCATCTTTAAATATAGCAATAAACACATACTTTACAGAACAGAGTATAACTTTTATTATGTACACAGATTTTCATGAATTAAATTGAAGACTAACTTTTGCTAGGCAAACAAATATCAACCATTACCACACAGCAATTACCTTTACACATAACACCAAAAGGTTATTCTTTTTGAAACATTTCCATGAGATAAACAAACTCAGAGTAAGCATTTGAAATATTGTATAAAACATTTATGTCAATAACAAAACTTCCAAGAAAAGTTTTTTGTAAAGGTTTCCAAAACATTTCAAAAGACTATCAAGTCATCATCAAACATCACAAAGTCAACACTGTCAGTTTGCAGTTAATGGTTTCTGGTCCACCTTGTTGACCTGCCTGTTTGTTTGAACCCAAGCAACCCGGCACAGAACATTTTGGTATTTACTGTATGTATTCATAATTATAGAATAGTTTGCTCTATTGCCCTACACCTACTCATAAAATACATATATGTGTCGTTGAAACGTCTGGCTTGAATTTTGGATTGAACTTTGAAAATGTACCTTTTTAACTGTCCAAGCTCCTTGTTTACATAACAAATATTTAGAATGCTATACACACTACACTCTCCTAATTCTCCTTTTCAAGTCAGTACAAAAATGTCAAGGTTTCACATATTGCACATACCATTTGAAAACATACAGATGGAGTGATTCCAACCACTACAAATAAGAACATCAAACTGAAAATATTTCCAATAAATATGATATGCACATACACTTCTGCTTTAAGTCAAACTTACGTTGCAAGAATCCATAAAGTTTTATCATAATAGTAACTATCTAATCACTTATTTAGGCAAGATCCAATAAAACACACCTTGTCACATCAATGGTCAAAAGCAACTGTATTTGGTCCTAGCTGTAGGCGATGATTCACATTCCCCTATTATCCCCTGAATGTAAACCATATTTATTAAAACAACAAACATCTGGATTAGCGTATACAGGGGTTTTCTCAGTCTCTGTGGAATAAGAGTAAACTTGATTCAGAGCTCTGGTCACCTCCTCTCCCATTCCATGAAAGCAGGGATAAAAATTCCTGCTACATTAAAACGAACAGTAGAAGATTATATTCGCTCATAAGAGACTCTCAAATCGACAGACCCGATGAATGACACCTTCCCCACCCCTCAAACGTAATCTCTCCTGTTATAGGAGCTGGGGGCCATGGACCTTGGAGCAACAGAATACGCCATCCGGCTCTGGGGAGCAATAGAGAATCTTGACACGGGTTTGTCCTCCTTTGGAGGGCAACTGCAGCACAGGATAGAGCCCCCTACCAGCAGCAGAGCTGCCGCGCCCCAACCCAGATAAAGCGCTGCCCCGATTTCCATCTTCTGTGACGCATGGATGACCGGGCTATAGAACTCCAGGATGATGGTGTGAGCTGACCAGCACACAGGCACCAGTTGGACCAGAGAGGCTAGGATGAAAGCCACTCCGGCGGTCACCATCACCTTGGCCTTCGCCCCCTCCTCGTCGATGCAGTTAGTGCACTTGGCCCCGATGGTGGAAACGAGGAGAGCCAAAACCCCCAGGATAATGGCAACCACAGAGAGAGCCCGGGCAGCCTGGAGGTCCTGGGGCAGGGCCAGCATGGAGTCATAGATCTTACACTGCATCTGGCCCGTGCTCTGAACCACGCAGCTCATCCATAAGCCTTCCCAGTAGACCTGGGCCGTGACGATGTTGGCGCCGATGAAGGCAGAGACCCTCCACATGGGCAGAGCGCAGCTCAATATGCTCAGTACCCATCCCAAAACAGACAGGATCACGCCTACCAGCTCCAGAGCGAGCGACACCATTGCAACGACACAACCGTTCGAGTAATGCTTTAGATTAGGGCAACCCTCGTCTTTCTCTCCCCCTCTTCGGTCACAGTCGCCCGCTCCCCAGAAGTGGTGGTTGCACTTTCGCTCCTCAAGTTCTCACTCCCTGGCAACAGCTCTTATGTTTTTCTTTTATGTAATTGTGTTTAGCCTCCGTGGCTCACGCCGTCCTTCTTTCCCTTTATCTCTGTGTTTGAAGTTCTCCAACTTCTTAAAGTCTCTCACTCTTTGGTTGATATTTGTTTAGTGATGTCTTCTTTTCTCCTTCTGTCTTGTTGCAGCCCAACTTTCCCTTTTTGTAGTATCCACAAAGGAAAGCTTCTCCAAGTGTGCGTGCGTCCTATTATCTTGTTGTCTCTGGCATTAAGGAGTTGTCCAGAATTGTCATGATATATTTTATTGCAGCTTTGTCAGGCCACTATAAACCATGACATCACACACCTTGGCCAGCCAATCAAACAACCTGGGCATTGGAGAATTTTACTAAGAGTGTGTGTGTGTGTGTGTGTGTGTGTGTGTGTTCATCGTCATAAAAGGGAGAGGTATTTACGGCTAATTCTTAAACCAATGGTAGCACTGTGCACTGAGGTGTTTATTGCTGTTAAGGTGAAATAAGTGACCAGGCTTGTTGTTTGGTGAATAGTTAACTTGACAAGTGGACAGTGCCACTTAAACAACACTATCAATATTTTTGCTACTGTTAGTCTTACAAGGACCTGCACAGGGAGGTACACATTCTGGATAATAATTTAATCACTACACAGAGCAGGCCACAGCTGACACAAGCTGCGTCTGGCAGTTATTTTATGTTTGAACAGACTTGGTTATCGGTGCAAACTTAATATACTCACATTGGGAGCCCAGCATGACATTATGTGACCATTAAATGACAGGCCTTCATAAGCCAAGGGGCGAAGTGGTGAGCGAGGTTGTGATCTATGTCAACGGTCAGTGGGCAGTCTGGTTGTCTGGAGAAGGTGTGTTTTCTGTAACCCTGTGCGATCTCACATGCCAAACCTTTAAAATATTTCAAGTTATTTTTAGAAGTTCACTTGATTTGTGGACGAAATGACTTATGTTGTGATTCTGAATGTGTGTATGGGGATTTGTGTTTGGAGCCACCAAATCGGCATTATTATGTGTATAGAAACATTCTGACACCACTAACAATTGTTTCTCAAATCCTTCAACGAGTCATCGAGGGTGTGCACGCATTGTCCCAGCCCTAATGCCGTTACTGCAAGAGATTCAAATCCCTCAAAGTCTGGTTGCTAGGCGCGGGCTACGTGGTTGCCACAATGCGCCGATATGGCAGTTAACTTGAATTGTGATTTTCACTTTTCTCCACTTGAACCCTGTGACAGGTCACAGTCCAACGGTCTGTTTATAGATACAACCGTGACTCTTGTTAAAACCTATTTGAAACAAGGGCAGATATATCTCCAGTAATGTTCAATAGTTTACAAACATAAGCTAAAGCGCTGATGACCTCCCAGTCCAATGGTAAATCATTTTGCAGACCCGCATCTAAGAAAACACCCACCTGGGCAACCTGGGCAAAGAATGTTTATAGGTCAAGACATAAAACCTCTGCTTTATTACATGACTAAAAACCAAACCGAAACCATTACTAGTAATACTCTGTGTTAATCCCTGTAGTTTATGGGAAATTGCAAGATTCTACAAGATTCTATGCTCGTCACCATTCACAAAATAATTATGCAGTGTTGAAGGTGTTTAGTGCTGTAAAGTCCACAAGTGTCTCCTTGTGGTATCTTAACACAAATACTGTTAGATGCAACAAAATCATACACAACTTTATTTCAGAGAATCCAATTAATTCGCATTACAAGTTCATGTGGCAATTTTCTAAAACTTAAAAGTACTTTGATTAGACAGACAGGCAAAAAAATACCACTTCTTACAAAGTAATATGAAAACATGAGTAAACCATACAATAATATTATTTTTATTTATTGGAACCTACATTTATACACTTTGCTGTTGTACACTTAACACTTAGGCTTACAGGGAAGGTAGTGTGGATTCCACTCTATAGCAGATTGTCACTGATTTCACTGCTTATTGCACAGCTACTATACACCTTTAATACTGAAAACACATCCTATAAACATATATTGGCCAGCACAGGATGAAAGTCCATCTGATAAAATGCAAGCCTAAGAAATGTTTTTTGGTTATATCTAGCTTCTGGGTCACTTTATGAAGCTATGTTGTGACCACATATTTTATGGTGTTATTCCTATTAATATCGCATATTATGTTTTTATTTACCGTATTCTAATTAATGACCTATGCTACCTATCTACTGACTACTTTTGGCCAGGCTCCATAGAAAATGGAGTGCTGTTTGGGACAGAGAAACAAACTAGTCTGGCTTACCATGATTCTCTGTGGAAACTGATACCTGTTTCCTCGTGTAGATTCATGTTAGGCGGAACATTGGTGTGATTAAAAAGAATTCCATAAACACTAAGGTTTTAAAGTACATTCAATTAGTCAAGTTAATTAATGAGCCCTTTTTTTCTCTGCGACATTCCATTCCTGGGTAACCTTTGATATCTCTCACAACATTTTCTGACACAATGTTTAGATAGTTAAAACTGAGTGATAGAGGCCAGGAAGATGAATGTTTATAATTCAAATTTCAGAAGACATCTCTACAGACATCAACCAGACATATACCATAGAATCAACACACATAATGCAGTTGAGGGTGTTGTCCATACTTTAAGACAGAGCATGCTTCTGTATGGTGTCCATATAAGTCTAGTCTCAAGCACTTCCTGCCAACAGTTCCCATAGCGACAGCAGGCTTATGACCTCATAAAGATCTCTGTCAATAAGAGGATATTATAGGTAACGTTGCAGTCTGCACTGATCTTGTGAATTGTATTTGTACCTCAAATGTTTTCCATTTGTTCATCGTAAGCTAATTCTAGATCAATGCCAAAATTGAAGGTTTAATTAAAACAATATTTTGTTTTTCACAAAAAGAATATCTGTCCCAAGTCTTCCTGGTTGTGATGCAGATCAAGTTGCTGCCTGGTGATTCCTGCTGCCACTGCCCACAACTCATCTGATTGTCCCGGTCCTTGACCACCTGGTTGTGCAGCTGACTAGGATTCCTTTTAAAGACTCTGGACACAGCCCACATGCATTTATTAATCTGCTTGACTTCTGATCATGCAAAAGCATGAATGTGGCCAAAAAGGTCATACTCGGTCAATCCTTATCCAGCACACCCAAAAGAGGACTGGCAATCCGTGTGAGTCTGGATCCTTTTACCCGCTATCAATTCTGTTGTTGCTTACTCTTTGGGGTTTCAAACTGGTTTTCTGTAGAAGCACTTTGTAAACAACTGCTGATGTAAAAATAACTTTATAAAATTAATCAGAGTGATTGATTAATCTTTACACACAACAGCAGTTAATAACCAGACCATTAAACCTGTGCTCTGACACATGTAACAGGCTCATGCTTCACCCCCTTTCTGCCATTTTGTGTTTAGGAAGTACAACAATTGTTTTCCCCATTCACATTTTGACAACAATGCAGCTTATAGCAAATGAATCTGAACAGTGAGAAATGCAGAAACTAACATGATCAAATCTGTCAAATGTATTGTTTAAAGACATATTTACAGTTGCTTATGCATGTAGCCACTTTAGATCCCTAAAGAGCAAGCAACAATAAGTTATGTAGGTAGAGTGGCTAAGAACAACACCCTTGTAGGGATAAAAACTAGAGAGAACCCAAACTCTTGGTGTGGCCAGTACTTTACTGGCTGTGCCAGCAGACCCAGTGGAACGGGGGTCGGGGGGTTATTGGGGTGAAAAAAAATAGTTTGGGTAAGATGCTTCCCAATACTGTACTTAACTTATTACTCTTGGGAATGTAGCTCCCTTCCTTCATCTTCAAATGTGATTGAAGCTGAACTTTATTAAGGGATGTGAACACTAAGTTACAAAGAATATGTAACTACTGCAGTTACTAAAAGCTTTTGAATTTCATGGACAGCTGTGTATTTGTGTATTGTATAGTCTCCGTAAGCCATGCGTCCCTTGCACTGGAGTTAATAGTTTACATTGGTAAGTTGAATAAAAGTGCCCGTCCATGAAAATGAAATCCCAGTCCAACACGTCAGTTCTAACATTTGATGAATGGTGGCATAGCACACCTCAACTACCTAGTGTGAATTTAAGAAAGAAATGTGAGAAGATAAAAATATAAATTACATGACACTACATTGCAGTCCAGATACAGTGCTTGGAGAAATACTGAAATATTGGACCTATTATAAAACACTGGACTAAGGAAACAGTGGAAGATTTTCATTTGGATGAAATATCTCCCAAAGGTGCAGATAAGTAAAAGTTTTGACAAGCATATTTGTTTTCCTGTCCTCGATTTTCATTTAACTTTTCCACAGGAAGGTGAGGAGAAGTATATTGAGAATCTCTGAGCCTGGTCAGTTGATAATGGTTGGCTATAACCACCTGCACAAGTTGCACAATGTGTACAGGTTGAGATATGGCCAAAGGTTTAAACTGTACATCCAAAAAGTATCTAATAGTAAAATGTAGGATACATAGAAAAGAAAGTTGCACACTATATTTAAGATCCACATATGCTGTCGGTGTAGATAGGAAAGGACTGATTGTTCTGTACATAAAATGCAGCAGTTTATTATACTCATTAACTTTGATACAGTTTCAATTGCTTTGTCCAAGCAGGTCCTGATATCCTATTACGTGCAGCACCAGTAAGCAATAGAAAATCTCTTGATCTCCCATTGACGTCAGTACTATGCTTAGTCATGTGACTGATGCCACAGAAATGCAAATGGAACTCATAGAAATGAAAAAGAACATTCAATAATCACGTAGCTCATGCACCCTTCTCATTCTAACACTTACAGTTTATTATGGGATGAGGTAATATGGCATAACATGGCTTACAAAATGAACATCTTGAGTTTTAACTGAAGTTTACTACCATCCATAAAATCAGGTTAAACAACTTACAAAAACAAGATTATGCTAGATTTGTTTAACATACCTAGTTTGTGTAAATCTGAATTTGGCAAGGATAGTTTATAGCAGCTGTGAACCTTTAATCATCAGGGACGGGCAATTATTGTATATAATTTTTATCACCGTTCACACCTTCTCATCTAACTTCTCCTCACCTGTCTCTTACTGACATGACCTGCGTTGAAATATGTGTTCAAGGAAATCCCTTGAAATAACTATTTTCTGTATCATTGCAACCATAGCATGGGGTTGGTTAAACCCTGATGATGAATCCAAATCTCCCTACAATCACATCTAACCCAATACATCACTGTGAATGCGCATGTGCAAATTAACCTGAGGTACACAACAACACTTCCAGCCGGGTGTGGTGGTGGCAAGTCATTTAGAAAAAATATTTCATGATTTTGATTTATTTAAAGTAATTACTTGCACCGTACATCCCTTTTTCCTTCCCCAATTCCGTCACTCATTCAGTGGCCCGGTCTCATCAGAACAGCACCCAATGGATTAGGGAGAGTTGAAGATTGCAGCTTGCTTTCCTATTTGGGATTCACTCCATTCAAAACACATTGCTGGTTGCTGGTTACCGCTGGTGGCTAATCCTACAAAGAGACCCACTACTAACCTCGATCTGCAACCAGAGTTGGTCTACACGCCAATCTCTAATATCTTATTAGCCAATAAGGAAGTTGTGCAACAGGCATTCCTGGCGCAATAGGCATTGGTTTAATTGACGTTCTCTACCAGCTAATCACTACCACAACACCTCTCGTGTTAACGTTGTTTAGGGTCATCAGAGCTAATTGTTCATTGCGATTAAAGAATGTTACAGCAGCAAGTGAGTACAACTCAATTTAGACACTAAGGCCCCATTTGAGTTACTATTATACCGGACTCATATGCGCTGTATCCAATACCCTGTGGACAAGGTTAGCTTTAATCCTCGAGGTGAAATGGGGTTGTTTTAGTGTTTTCGGATATGTAACAGAGTTAGAGCTGTTGTAATACCTTGACCACACCCTTTATATGCGACATAACCCTTGCAGTTGTGCCAATTTGTCTACTTTTTAATTTAGTTAAGAGCATAATGGTAATTTGACTAAACTGTATTTTCACACACTGATTTCAATATACACACTTATATACACAAATACATAAATGAACAGTTCAAATTAATATATTGCCATATACATTACAGTGTAATCAAGGGTACTCAAAGTGATCGAGATATCTGAAAGTTTTATAACAAGTCTCCTCCACGTAATACTCACCTGTCTCTGTTAAACATAAGAAAAAATCTGGGATCAAAGATGTTTGAGATGAGCAATCTTTAATTACACCAAAGGTTAAGTATCTGTCTGATGAGTGCTATTTAAACATGTGACTGTACATGGAAAAAGGGAACACTAGTTGAATATTATGTTATTTGAACACGCTATCACTGAACACACTTTTGTATCACCCAGATAGTCCACTGCACTATGGACATACTAATCGTGAATTAGCTGCGATAAGATAGCATTAATAAATAAACAATGTGTCTGGGCAGAATTATTAAACTATATGTCTGATTGCTTACGTTATGGAATAAAGTGATTTTATTCAGTCAAATAAATGGTTTTACACAAATGCTTGTCAATAGGTGGTACTTCTGAAGAGTATATGACTTTGGCCAGAACTAGGCTTAATCTGTGTCTCATTAGTCAAACATTGCTATTGAACTAAACTAGGGTTATGTAAGCCTAATAGTATTCTGCAATCATGAACTGAACTGAAAGTGTGTAGAGTACAGTGTATTTAAACAGTATTCAGTCCCCTTTATTTTCTCTGCATTTTGATGTGTTTAATCATAATTTATTCTTGAGTATTTTTATTTGTTGGGACATTAATCCACACACTATACTCCTTAATGACCATGTGAAACGTTTTTATACATTTGGCCAATTTGTTGAAAATATAAAGATGAAATATCTCATGTAAATGAAGTCTTGGGTATGCCTCTACCAGCTTTGCATAACTGGATTTGATCAGTTTCTCCCTTTCTTCCTTTCTTCCATGCAGATCTCATGCTGTTAGATTGGACGGGAAGCACTGGCAAACTGCAATCTTGGGGTTTCCCTAAAGACGTTCAGTGGATTTCCATTCTGGCTTTGCCACTCAAGGACATTCACAGGCTTGTCCCGAAGCCACTCCAACATTGTCTTGGCTGTGCATTCAGGTCATTGTCATGTCGAGGTCCTGTGCGCTCTGAATCATGTTTTCTTTAAGGAACTTTGTATTTTGTTACATTCTTCCTTCCCACAGTCCTGTCCAGTCTCCCAGTCCCTGCCGCTGAGAAGCATCTCCATGACAACATTCTTCCACCACCCTGTTTCACTGTAGGTCTAATATTTTGATTATTGTCAAATCCGACCAGAGAATCTTTTACCACACATACTCAGTGTCTTTTAGGCAGGATATTATATGTATTTTACTCAGGAGTAGCTTCCATTTAGCCAATCTACTCTACAGGCCAGGAGTGCTGCAGAGATGGTTGTGCTTCTGGCAGGTTCTAGTATCGGCAGAAAAATTCTAACATTCCGTTACGGGGATATTGTGTTCTTAGTCACTTCCGTGATCAAGGTCCTTCTTGCCCAGTTACTCAGTTGGCCAGACGGCCAGCTCTTGGAAGAGTCCTGGTTGTTTCAAATTGCTGTCTGTGCCCTTGGGAACGTACAAAGTTTTAGCAGTGGTTTTAGCAGTAGCTTTATAGCCATCCTCACATCTCTGCCTTGACACAATAATATCATCTCTGATATACGTGGTGTTCCTTGGACTTCATGGCTTGATTTTTGTTCTGACATGAACAGTGAAATGGGGAACCTGTTATAGATGCTTGTGTGTCTTTCTAAGTCATACCTAATAAGTTGAATTTGCCAGGGGTGGACATCCCATTTCTGGAAATACTTGAGTACATGAGCTATTTTCATTTTGTATTTAGGTACATCCAGGGAGTGTGTAAATTTATGTCAAAGAAACAAATATAATCAATTATAATTCAGGTCTTTAACAAAACAAATGTAGAGAAAGTATGGGGGGTCTGAATACTTTTCAAAGGCAGTAAAGAAGTATTTACAAAATAATGAGTATTCACATTCCTCCTGGATGATCTATTGTTCAGTCAGTGTTAGCAGATATGGGTCCAGTGTGAAACCTAACACTATGTTACTATCCCAACCATCCTACTCCTCCCCTCCCCTTCCTGTAATATCATTAAAGCCAGTTTCAGTCGGCCAGAGATTCAGAGTTTCAGTAGGTAGTGAGATTATATTTACTATCTGTCCATGTTCCGCTTGCTCGCTCACAAGCTTCCTCCAGCCTGACAGAGAAGAGGTTATCCTTTGTTCTTTCGGCAGTGAGCAGGCAAATAGGAAGCTAATTACATCCAACGAAACTGTGTGGTTTTACAAGGGAAGTCAGGGGGGTTGGTGGAGTTTGTGTGAGGTATTTTGTGAGAACACGCGGATGTGATCCATGTCTATCTGTACATGTGGAGAAATATAGTAAAACCTGAAAATAGGTCCCCACTATGTATTTGGCAGGTATAAAGAAAACACATTTTCTGGCTTAGAGCTTCGTATTAGGGTAAAAACATACAATTGGACAAACTGTTTCAGGTTTCTCTGGTTTGTTCAAGATGAGTAACATTGCACTTCAGAGTGGTTTGGCTGTGCTTATGTCTAAAAATCGTAACGATATTGATGAGAAGAGAGACATGAAGTATTTCCCAAATGGCTCCCTAATCCCTATGTAGAGCATTCATATGGGAGAAGGTTGTCATCTGATACTCAACTACAGTATCACCTTTAAGTCTACTCTCTAAGCAGCAGTGCCGACTAGTGGTCTACTACTGTCGTGAACCAGTGGTCTACTACTGTCGTGAACCAGTGGTCTACTACTGTCGTGAACCAGTGGTCTTCTACCGTCATGAACTAGATGCCTGCTTCTATTTTCCATGCCAGTAATCACTTACAGCCCACAGAAACACACAAAATCTGTCTGTCTATCTCTTTCGCACGCACGCATGCACGCACGTCTTTCTATCCTTGCCCTGAGAGCTAACCAGTAAAACCAACTGTGAACCAAAATGAATCCCCCAAAACACTGAAGTAGATATTATGACTGGCTGTTATTTTTGTTATACTTTAATTATACTATTGGGCAATTAACAACTTAGCCATATGTAAAAAGGACATGAGTTTTACTCATCAACTAATGTCACCATTGGTTACAGATGTTTTTTGAGATGATGGGTATTTCAGCCTGTATATATGGTCCTAAACATATCTCCACCATACTGGGTTCAATAAATTAATAGACTTCTATCAAACGTCTATCAAACCATGCATCATTCAACACCAGGGTAACCATTTAAATATAAAAGGAGACATTTGTGGTTTTCCCAAAACATGCTGCACCAAACCCACAATTCCTGACAAAAAGTGATATTATTGTTGTTCCACACAATCAATCGTTCATTTTGCCAATTAACTCAACGCATACATGGTTTCACTTTGACAAAAAAAAAGGTATTGCCTTACTGGAAGTAAACAACAGGCAGAATGACACCCTAATGGAAGTAAACAACTGACAGAATGACACCCTACTGGAAGTAAACAACTGACAGAATGACACCCTACTGGAAGTAAACAACTGACAGAATGACACCCTACTGGAAGTATAAAATTTACAGAGTGACACCCTACTGGAAGTAAACAACTGACAGAATGACACCCTACTGGAAGTAAACAACTGACAGAGTTAATTCACAAGTGGTCTGATTTAATTATGAAATAGGCCTACACACGTATGGGTGATTATTATTAATAATGCTTCTAATTTCATGAGAAATGTTATTGCAATGATGGTTATATTTTAAAAGCCTTTAACTAAAGCTGTAGCAGCTTATAGTATGATACAGTTTCTGTAGTACAGTGGGCCCATTGCAAAGCCAATGCAAGAATAGTGTTTTATTCTATTCATGAAATGCTTTCCATTACAACATGTTTTATAGAGTTGCAACCCCATGTTTGGAAAAAGATCCTGGCAGCACATGAAAACTAAATGTAAGAATATCATACAAATTATTTTGGAGAAACATCAACATGATCATGGCAGGTAGCAATAGTTCTAAAATGTAGGATCTTTTTACTTCTTGTGATGGACATGATCCCATACATCGCATTTTCTGACATCATCATTAAAATGTTTTTGCACCCTCTCCACCTCATCTCACGCTTTTCCTCTGAATTCACCAGTTAAAATTGCTCTATATGTGTCTGTTTGCATACACACAGACATTGTTACAAACACACCTGTACCCAAGGGAACAGGTACAATATAACTGGTTCAGGTGCTATGGCTACAACTCATCTGTTGTTTATTGGTTGGTGAAACCAATATGAAGCAATGTGGCCATATTGCCAGGACCACAAACCCCTGATTTGTAAGGCATTTCAGATGGAAAAGGATTTCAGATGGATGGTCATGTGAATGGAGCGCAACTATTAATAAGATGATTGTTTTATAATAAAGTCTGACACAAACAAATCAATACAAGCTGAGTGGTTTAGTTGGTAGAACTTGCCACTGGCAAAGTCACATTGGACATAATGACAAAAAAAGATATATCATAAAGTCATAAAATGCATCATTTGTTTCCAGGTGTCTTTTATGCAGGTAACAAGCTGAGATCAGGAGCACACTCTTAAAGGGAGTGCTCCTAATCTCAGCTTGTTACCTTTGAAAAACACACCTGTCCACAGAAGCAATCAATCAGATTCCAAACTCTACAGCATGGCCAAGACCAAAGAGCTATCCGAGGATGTCAGGGACAAGAATGTAATACCTATGAATGGGTTCAGATACATAACTCATTGAGTTTTTAAGTTTAAAGATGTATTTTTCAAATGCACCAAACAACACAGAGTCATCATGTACAATGAAATAATTATGACATGGCACCTGAAAAACTACGTAGTTAGTATACAACCAAAAATATACAGTCATGCTCATAAGTTTGTATACCCTGGCAGGAATTGTGAAATTATGGCAATGATTTTGAAAACATTACTGATCGTGCAAAATACTGTATTTTATTTAAGGAAAGTGATCATACAGTATGAAGCAATTTATTATCACATATTGGTTTGGCTGAAAACAGAAAACACCCAAATGGCCCTGAGCAAAAGTCTACATACCCATGATGGTTGGGCTTGTTATAGACACATAAGATGACACACATGCAAAAATGTCAATTTAAGGTTGATTTCCCACGCCTGTGGCTTTTTAAATTGGAATTAATGTCTGCTCATAAATACTCAACGAGTCTGTTAGCTCTCACATGGATGCACTGAGCAGACTAGATACAGAGCCATTGGGAGCAGAAAAGTACTGTCAAAAGACCTGCCTAACACGGTTATAGAACTTTATAAAGATGGAAAAGAATATTAAAAGATATCTAAAGCCTTTCAAAAGCCAGTCAGTACTGTTCAATCACTTATTAAAAAGTGGAAAATTCAGGGATCTCTTGATACCAAACCATGGTCAGGTAGACCAAGAAAGATTTCAGCCAAAAGTGCCACAAGAATTGTTCAGGATACAAAGAAAATCCCACAGGTAAACTCAGGAGAAAAATAGGCTGCTCTGGAAAAAGAAGATGTGATTGTTTCAAGGAGCACAATACGACAATACTTGAACAAAAATGAGCTGCGTGGTGGAGTTGCCAGAAAGTAGCCTTTTATGCGCCAATGCCACAAATAGCTTGGTTACAATATGCCAGACAACACCTTGAAACGCCTCACAGCTTCTGGCACACTGTAATTTGGAGTGACGGGACCAAAATCAAGCTTTATAGTCACCAACATAATTGCTATGTTTGGAGAGGGGTCATGAAGGCCTATAGTGAACACAATACCATCCCCACTGTGAAGCATGGTGGTGGCTTACTGATATTTTGGGGGGGGTGTAAGATCCAAAGGCACCGGGAATCTTGTGAAAACAAGATGAATGCAGCATGTTATCAGAAAATACTGGTAGACAATTTGCATTCTTCTGCATGAAAGCTGTGCATGGAATACTTTGGACTTTCCAGCACGACAGTGACCCTAAGCACCTAGCCAAGTTGACTCTCCAGGGATCTGGCCATCATGGTCTCCTGAACTTAATATAATCAAGTCACTCTAGGGAGATCTCAAACGTGCAGTTCCGACAAGACGACATAAGACTTTATATGACCTGGAGGCATTTTGCCAAGACGAATGGGCAGCTACACAACCTGAAAGAATTTAGAGCCTCATAGACAATTATTATAAAAGACTGCATGCTGTCACTGATACTAAAGGGGGCAATAAATAGTATTAAGATCTGAGGGTATGCAAACTTTTGAACAGGGTCAGTTCATCTTTTTCTTTGTTGCAATGCATTCCATTTTTAAGAGCTCATAAAAGTTTTTACCTCCACGCATTTCTATAAAATATGGTAGTGGGCAAGCTGAAAGAATATATTGATTAGCAAAACAAACTGTCTCTTTCCAGTGTCTCCTGGGCAGGAGAAGGCGCCGCGGACTCAGGCATACGGCGGTGGCGCCAGCCAGTCCTTGGCGGGCAGCGGAGGCGGCCTGTCCTCGGCGGGCGGCGGCCAGGCCTCGGCGGGCGGCGGCCAGGCCTCGGCGGGCGGCGGCCAGGCCTCTGCGGGGGTG
>JACXGJ010000530.1:63764-119862 GCA_016801105.1 Esox niger | reverse complement strand
ATATATATATATATATATATATATATATATATATATATATATATATATATATATATATAATTTTAAAGTTTTGTCATTTTAAAGTTTTATAGGTCAGGTATTCCAGTCAGACATTATAGCCAAGACAGACACCAACACACACATGAAGAAAGGACTAGGTGTTGGCATCCTCTTTATTTCCATTATACCTGCAGCCAGAAGCTGTGTATTTTATTTCAATAAAATAATGAATATACTGATTTAAAAAAAAGTCCTTTGGGATGAGGTATCGCTTTCCCCCTCAGTTCTACTTGGTTGGTTTACCGTAGCTACATTGCACAGCAAAAAAAGGAGAACAATGATGCAGAATTCCCATAAGATTCACAACGACAAAAAATTATACCAATAAGAAATGCACAGGACCAATGTAATAACCAAACCAATAGCTAGACAGTAAATCTGTTTGTCAACCAACTTGCATGTACAGTATGTTATCCAATCAAATGTCATAATAATATAATAACTTAACCCACTCCAACATTCCATAGATATCCTACCATACACTCAACATACACTGGTCATCAAGCCCTCATCTGCTGTACAGACACCAACATAACCGTTATGTGTGTGTCTGTGTGTATGATGTACTTTAGGGCAGGTGTGTATGGCAGGGAGGTCTTTAGCATCTGTACTGGGACACTTGTGCCAGTGACACGAAGAGAGGAACACAAATCGAATGGAGAACAGTACTTGTGCTGTACTGTTATCCTCAAAACAACGTCACACAATGCAAAATAAACGCTCTTTGGTAGATTTTTCTGGAAGATGCTTCCATTGAAATGATTTTATGTAGAATCTCATTTACAAATCTAAAAATAAACAAGCACTTATAGCACTATATCAGCTTTAAGTTAAACAAAGAAAAGTACAAAATGGTGTAGGTGGACTTTTGGTTGGAAACGTTGTGGCTGCCAACAGTTTGGGAGTCCCTGTGGGTGTGTTGTGGTCTTTTTACGGTCCTGTCTCTTTAAACAGGACTTCAAAGTAAAGAGACAGAGCACAAACTCTACTGATAGAGCAGCCATTTTTTTGTTGTAAACAGACAACCAGTCCCCTCCTCCCACCCTGTACCTTTGTACCAAAACCTCACCAAACTCCCAACACACCACACACACACACACACACACACACACACACAAACAGACCTACCCCTTCACCTGACAAGTTGGTCACAAATCACATCCTTCAGGGGAAGAGGTGTGTTGGAATGAGATGTTTCACCTCTAACCCTGCCCTTTCACCTCACTGTCCTCTTGCTGGGCTTACAGAGGCTTCTTCTGTCCTTCTTTTCCTCACTCTCTCTTTGCTCTTCCCTTTTTCTGATGTTTCTTCCCATTCTCTTCTACCTCCTCCAGTTTGTTGTAGCCATTAGTTACCACGGACACACCGTTGGTGACGGTCTTGGCTGCCTTGTGGGCGGAGCGTGGGGTGCGCCGGTACGTCTGGTAATAGAAGTTGCCGAAAAGGATGATGAAGGTGACGGCGTAGCCAATTAGGGCCCACTGCATCCAGGCAGGGAACGGGCAGCCAGTATAGAGGGAGTAGCCAGCATGGCCAATGGTGACATGGAACTGGATCTGCGGGGAAGACAAAACAAGTCAATCCCAATATGATCATCCAAATAGGACCCATGGTTAATGAGCCAGACAGCAGCCTCCGAAAAAAGGGAACACATTCTGAAACCCAAAGACGCACATCACAGGAAGACAGACACTTACCATTTGAATGATGGTCAGGTATTTCTTCCACCAGAGGAATTTCTGGATCTTGGGTCCAAATGCAGCAAGGCCATAGTACCCGTACATCAGGACATGGATAGATGAGTTAATGCTGGCCCCGAAGAATGCTGGGAAATACAGGTTACAGGTAGTTATGGCATCATGGCCCCTGTCTAAAGAGTGCAGGGAAGAGATCTCCCATGTAGGGTAATCTCTTCACCCACCCTCCACACACACCCACCCACAAACCCCGAACTTCATCCCAGGTACTCGGTACTCACATTGTCCTCCAGGGACCCACTTGATTCCAATCCACCAGAGGATGAACATGGTGCAGTGGTGGTAGACGTGTAGGAAGCTGACCTGGTTGAGCTTCTTTCTCAGGATGAAGAACACCGTGTCCAGATACTCCACTCCCTTAGAGATGTAGTACCACCACAGAGCAGATGCTATCTGCCAAAGGGAAGATGGAGGTTAGGCTATCTGAACACGTGAGATCAATGGTTTTCAAAACCATCTGTTAGATTGTTTTTGATTCTCCATCATTTTAGAGAATCAAAAACAACGAAGATAAAATGAAACAAAGGTGAATGAGTTGATAGACGTTCCACCGTCACTGTTTTTGCAATGATTAAATGAGTAGAATTCACTGATGTTCTGAGTAAGCATCCTGACCAAAACAAAACCTAACTTCACCTGCCTCGTCGAGGTCAGAGTCAGGGTCAGCTCAGTCCATAAGGGATTAGCTATGACAGTAAAAGGGGTCATTGGTGAAGTTAGCTCTGTGTCTTGTAGGGAAAGTGTTTTGATAAGGGGATAGAGGAGTAACTCTCTCTTGCGCCCTTTTGTAAATGCCACACACACACACACAAACACGCACACACACAAACACACACACACGCGCACAGGAACGAATGTCAGACCGAAAGACAGGCTGTGTGCCACAATGCCCTGAGTGTTACTCCCTAAGTAATGTCATAATGCTATGGGTGGGGACAGAAGTGGTGAGACCTAATAGCTCCTCCTCTTTCTTCTAAAGCTCACGCCCCCCCTGTCCTGGAATCACCATAGGTCTCTCTGGCATTCTCCGTCCCTCGCTCTGTCTCCCTCTCACACACACTCAAATAGAGTGATAGTCTACTTACAATAGGATTACAGCGCTGCTGCTCAGATTTAAAGAGAACCACATGCAGCTAAAGCTGGACCTTGCTTTACACCTCCGATCCAGAGACCAAGCCTTTATCAAACAGTAGGCCAACATGCCATGGGTGTGCTGGCCTGTGAACACAACGACCGACAGTATGTGTAGTATGTGATGCTGGCTCACCCTGACTTCATTGATGTCGTTGGAGTAGTTGACAGGTTGACATAGGTAGCTGTACCCGGCTGCTCTCGCACCCAGGAGAAGCTGAGGATCACAGGAATACAACGACCAGTAGACAGCGTTAGTGGCACGGTGTTAGGGATGCCCAAATCCTCCTCAAGGACAACAGAAATCAGTTTACAACAACCGTCTGGTAGATCTGATGACCAGCAGCACTGCAGTCCTGTATGAGGACCGATGTCGTGCACTAGTGTCAATCTCACTGCACTGTTATGCTGGGAAATGACAAAACATTGCATGCCTGACAGATCTGGATATAGGTATTGTTTGTGCACATACAAATGCCTCTTTATGACGTCTGCTCATGAACAGACATACATTTTTGTGAAATGTAAGCTTCTAGGTTTTAGTTTTCTTCTCTTTGTACCACTTGGGTCTGCGGTCCTGTTCCTTGCTTTGTTTCAGTAGGGTGTGCTTAATATTTCTTGCAGTTTAGGTTTCTAGCCAGCCTATTGTTCAAATATTCCTGTTGGACTTTAGTGATTATTTGAATATGATATGCTTAAAACTACATCAGTGCCATGATCATGTGGCATTTGTGAAACAAATACCATTCAGGTAATGGTACCAATATAGGCATTATTCACAGATAATGTTCAAATCATCTATAGGGGTCTTTGTTGAGGCTCACAATCAATGTCATACTTTTGGACACTTTGGATTTTACATGCAGAAAATGCTAATATAGGTCACAAGGCTTGGATAAATAGAATGTGTGCACTTAATTCTAAAATGTTAGAATTGGTAGTCCAGGGAAAGTACACCACTGCATGGATTCCTATCAAACCTTATCCATAGACTGCTTACAGAGTAAGAACACCAACGTGCCATTTTGTTATTTGGGTGAACTATCCCTTTAATTATCCTAGGACTGTGACTTATGTTAGTGCATGACCTTTTGGCTTGGTACTAGAAATTGACACATAAACAGCACATTTTAAGATAAATACACTGATGCAAATACCAGCCAGTCAATTAAAAAAAGGAGATGTCAGAACTGTTCTCTCTTTTGTACTAATCATGCATGTGTCCTACACTGTCCATAGGTTTTGAATGAAGGCACGTACATTTTTCATCAAACATGTGGTTTTTATCTAATACCTTTTTGAAAACCACAATAAGATATTTAGTATAGCAAAGACCTGAAATGTGGCATTAACATTTTAACTTTGCCAATTAGGCACCTAATTTAGAATCCTATCTCTACAGATGACGGGGATGAAATCCATTGGGCCATTGGAACGGTTTAATGATGGCATGATACACACATTAGCTGGCGTGTGGATCACTGTGTCTGGATGGGAGGAGCAATGCACTTTCAACCGAAAAAATGACAGAGCAAGCCGAATATGAACGTGTTATGAGTTACTATAACATGGCAGGTTTGCTACATGGCATGTTAGATCAGCCATTTGGTGGCGGCTTCACCTTGGCCACCCAATGGATAAACTAATACAAGAGGGCATATTAACTATCAAGCCCTTTTCAATTAGCATACACTGAAGGAACAGAGACTGGGGCCCATGGCCTGAAAGGAATTAAACAGGTCCTATATTTACATTTGAGATGTAGGAGATGGAGCAGTTTACCTCTTTGGCGATGTAGAAGTTAAGTATCACCATACTGAAGTTGTAGACTATGAGGGTCTTCCTTAGCTGGAAAGGCTCACGGTTCTGCATGTACTTAGGCCCCGCCCACAGGAAGAGCAGGTACAGGCAGCTGATGGCCAGGGTGGGTGTGGGCGATGACATCATCGGCCATTTCTCCACCCGCTTGTCTGGGAAAGGAATAGAAGGGAAAATGTTAAATGTCAACAGTGGTCATTGGTATGAGGGATAGTTCATGTCTGACTCCTGTGCGAACGTCTGACTGTCTGGTGGACCCATTCAACTGTAATGATCTACATTGCTTTATTGTTTTGACACAAGCACTCATGCAGACACACCGTTTACAGTAACAATGTCAGAAGCATGTCTGAAGAAATGCAAGAAAGAAGTAATGCAAATGCATATTTTAAAGCAAGTTATCCACATATCTCGTCAGTGTGAATGCACAAGTACTGACACATTCATATGCAACACAGACAGCGAATGGGAAAGCATATGGGTGTTAGTCACACATTCTAAACGTGACATTCAAGTAAGCAATTCATTCAACTGTGGAATGAATGAACAGTGGCCTCTACTTTTGTTGGTACCCTCGGTGACATGAGCAAAGAAGCCTCTGAATGTTATTGTTGTTTATCAGCTTGATCAAACACTATAATTGTGAGAAAAATCTCATCTTTAATTGATATGAAACAAAAAATCTTAATCAACAAATTCTCAAAAATGTGTCAAGAATATTAGCACCCCCAGACTATGAACCAAAGCTAACAGAAGTGTCTTCCAATTGATATGTATATTTTCCAAAGTAATCTGTGTAAATAAACACTATACATTCTTCATCATGTCTTTCTGTTTTACTGAGGTATAAATAAGAGGTGACAAAAATGCTAAACTCGCTTACCTGTCAAAGGGAAAGTCAGAGAAAACACTAACAAAATCCAACAACAAACATCTCCACTATTGGAGGAAGTCGGTTAAAGTGGCAAAAACAACTCAGAGGATTATAATTTTAGAATTGCTCGAGTTGCTTGAATCTCAGCATCAACAAGTCTCCAAAATTACAGCCATCTCCATACCAACCTTGTTTTTAGATGACTTGCCAGAGCTGGCTCTACTCTCATCAAGAACAAAATAGATGACACAAAAATGTTGCTATTTGGCCCAAAACACTAAAGACTGAAAAAGTTAATTATGGAAATGTAATAACCAAACAACTACTGTTCGGTGTGGTGGTGGACGTGTGTTATTGAGAGCATGTTTACAGAGCTGTCTAGTATGTAGAGATTTTAGACAAAATGTGTCACTCTAAAAATGGATAATGTTGGATCTTCCAGCAGGACAATGATCCAAAGCATTTCCTGCAGATCCATACAAAATGGCTTCCTAACCACCCAATCAGGCTTTTGCAATGGCTCGCCCAGTCCCCTGATGTTAACTCGATTGAACATTTTTCACTTGAGGACCAAGAACTCTAAAGGGGTCTGGAGGGATTTGGCATGGATTTATGTTCTCATAGCACTTGCTGTGGGTTCTCCAATCTCATCTCAAGTATTATAGGAGAAGGCTCAGTGCTGTTTTCTTGGCAAGGAGAGTGTGGAAAGAGTATTACACACATGTTTTTTTAGTTAATGTGTTTCTTTTTTAAAGATCGATATCTCTCATATTTTGAGAGTAAGATAGAGAGTAGAGTGGGTGTGTGTGATTGAACTGGTCCTGCTCTCTGAAAGAGGAGATCTGCATTAAATTACCTGCTATAGTAAGGCTCCATCTGTAGAAGTCTACCGTGTCATTCATAAAGTGGGTGACAGCTTCCATGGCCGCGTCTGGATTTGGTCCTGCTTATGCTGCAGTGATGGATAGAGAGGAGAAACAATAGAAAGCCTATTACATTTCTAGATGGGCTATTAGAGAATCCCTCAAAGTTCCACATATGAACTGAGTTGTTGCTATCTTTGTCCGACAGAAATGCAACCCAGTAGTGGCAGTAGTGACGCCTTTTCTGATTTGTGTTAGTATGTTATAAAAGTACGGTATGATGATGTTGCTGTTTAATACCTGTCACACTAATATTAGCCCAACAATGTTAACGCAGCTTATACAGGTCTTATAAGTCTGCCTTCAACCCCCCCCTTTTCCAGGAAGGTTGTTTGTTATTATATTATACAATATCATTACTGACTCATGTTAATCAGACATTGGCTGTGGACTGACTGCAATGCAATGTTGCTGTATTTGAGTCTTGTGAGACATGTATGCCAGTTAACCCAATGGCTGCTCATCCACATGATAACACAGTGTAAGTTAATTACAGAGAATAAGAAATTGGGGATTTATCCACATATGAAGGGTTCTCGTCATGGCCCTCTCTCGGTCCACACATATTTTTAGACAAGACTAGGAAATGTAAGGAATTTGAAACATTTTATTCATAACAGTGTGCCACTCAAGCCTTATTTTAGGTAATACATTATGGGCCATCGAAAACCTTATATGGAGGCTACATAAACGCTACATTATCCATCCCTTACCACCTTATGACAGGTGTTGTTTTATTAATTAATAATTAATCAAAGGAATCAATTTCATTATGGATGGGTTATTTAGCACAATGCTATAATAACAGTTACCACTGATGAGTATGTAGAGGCCTACCGAAGTTATAGTCTAATGCAACTTAAGAAACATACACTAGGGTTACGCGGTTTCTTATAAACAGTTCAAAACAGGCCTAGCGTATTTTTTAAAGTTTGTAGGACCCTGAAAAAACACACTAATTCGCTAACAATAGAGGTTTAGTTCTGTTTTGAAAACGGAAGAGGAAATGGGAGGATGCAGAACCTCACCCGGCGAATAGGCCGGGTCGCCCGTGGAAACCGCCATCAGCACACAAAAAGACCCGAGGCGCGTGTGTCAGCAGATTTTGCGCGTTACGGTCAAGAGGCTTAAATCCAATTGATGTATGAGCTTAAATATAAGTAGGCTAAAAATGCCGGTCGACCCACGTTTGCAAGGGGATCGTTTAAAAGCGATAACTATCATCTATGAAGTTTTTTGCACTACACATATGGCGTCATCGCGTGGTTGATTTATTCGGGGGTATTATGTGGTTAAAAGTATTCAAAATTGTCTCCATACACTTTATATATCAACATTTATATTCTGCATTCATTGTCTTTATACGAGCAACATACGTTATTTAAACAACGTGCAACACAACAAGTTATTATCCAGTGATGCTATCAGTCATGCATGCTCTCATAGAAGTTAACTGTATATGAAAGTTGGCGAAGAAACTAAGACATTTCCCTAAGCACTGCCTGGGATAATTGTTTTAGAAAATTACAGAACTTTTTGTGAGGGCTGAAGATCCTACTGATGAAACAAAAAGAAGGTATTGGTTCAATTCTTCAAAGCAGCTCATGACTAATGATAAAGATTAAGCCTCTACTTTTCATGGCTGTGCACAATTCGTTAACAAAAGAATCTATACCAAAAATGACAGCCAAATCAAACTTATCATTTCCGTACCAACGATTTAATTATATAGGGAAATGCCAGCTACATACCTTCTCGATATTTATGTGCGCGTACTGACATCCGCTGCAATGTGATGCCCAACGCCTTTATATTGCCGTATTCTGCCGTTATAGCCGTGGATCTCCAACACTGCTATATTGACAACTCGACATCAATCCCAAATTTGGCAAAAACAAAAGGCATGCGGAAATCTATCCCCAAAGAAGTCATGCATGAGGTCCTCGCTGGCAGCAGAAGCACATCTCCGCTTACGTTACCTAGAATGAACAACCAGCCTAATGTCACTGCGCATGCGGGTATTACACTTATGGGAACGCTGCACTGACTGGATAGACCCATGACCCCTTGGTTTCATAAAGATGATCAACTCAGCCTCGTAATGTGCGATTGGGGTGGTCACTAACACGAAGCTGTGTATGTGTTTTGAGAGACAATAAGATAAGCTACTAAGAAATGCAAAATATAATTGAGTGTGGTCAATTCTGTTATTGGCTCTAAATTAAACTAAGATTAGACCCTTGGCATATCTTTCTAAATCCTGGTCTTGGAGACCCCAGGGGTGCACGTTTGTGCCCTAGCACTCACAATGCTGATTCTCATGTTTCCTTACTACTTACTCACTTGGTTGATGTAATCAACGTATCAAGTCTTTAATTTGAATCAGATATGTGAATGCTAGGGTAAAAACATGAACCCCTTGGAGTCCATGGGACCTGGATTGGGAAACACTGCCCTAGGTTATTAGAAGAACACTGTCAACCAGACATTGACTTATTTATTGCTCACAGTTTTCTAGGTTAGGTAGGTGAGATGGTTCCTAGATGTGTTTACTGTGTCTCTAGTTACCAGTGTAGGCTATAGTGGTATGGTTGTAAGTAGCCGTCTGGTATGTGTCCCTATGTAATAGGTTGTCAGTTAATTAGCAGTCAATCTTAAGTGGACTATGGTCCACAACCTAAGCCCAATAAGTGGTTTGAATTCACCACTAGATGGAAGCATCTCACCATAATTGGCTACCACCAGATGTACTTGTTGGACATTTGATTGTGGCTACTAAACCGAAACCTGTATTTTTTTTATTTTGATCTTTTATTATTCTCTAGTGTAATTAATCAACCATTTCACACAAACGTGCTTTGAATCTTTAGGAAAAGTCTGCAGGTAGAGTTTAAAAATTCCAAACATAATATCTGAATATATGTTGTCAAATCATTCTCAAGTATTTGCCTACAATCCCATTGAATGTATTACAATGGAAAGCAAAATCTTGACTTCCTCCAGTACATGTATGCTTCAACAACATCATCATGTCCACTTAGATAAGCAGTCAGAACAGAGGGATATTTGGGTTGCTGTTCCTTATGGATTTCATACTGACTGGTTCCAGGATGCTTCCAAAAGCAGGACATCCTACTTTCCAACCTTTCACACACTCATTTTTATTCCTCATTCATTTGATATTTTTCCACTCAGAATGTTAGTGTCCAAGGCACTACTTTAGTCACAAATATAGAGAGAGTAACGTTTTACACAACATGTACAATGCCTCTTCCTTTCTTCACAGTTGAATAATGTGACACATCTTACAGATAATTCCATCATGTGACACATCTTACCGGTAGTTAAACAATATGACATATGCAGTGTATTTGTACTTCTGTTTCAGAGGGAAGACGTACTGCCAAAAAAACATTAAAAGGGATGAAGTGTGTTGGTTTGACCATTGTTGAATATGGTTGCCTTGTCTCGTTGCACTCTATTGACTCCTGTGGTGACTTCAAGCCACCCACCTATAAAAAGCCTCCCTCTAAAACACTCCCTATAACCGCTGTTCAGACAGAAGAGCCACCACAAAAAAAAACAACATCACAAGTAGAGAATAAAACCGACGGCACAGTCCAACGTGGGATACACCATAATGCTAACTACTCTATAGGAGAAGAGGGGTTACCGGATCTTAATAAATGTAATTAGTACCAAATTATTTCTCCCAATGCCCAAACGTAAAACCTTTTTTGTTGTAGGAAACAGCTAAAAAACACTGTGAGGACCTATTTGCCACGTACATACAGTACACTGTCTCTGTCTCTTTATGTAAAGGTAAGTGATGGTGGGAAAGACAGCTAGCATCTCTTGGATGGGTTGCATTGTGATTCTGAGGAATACAACTCTCTCATTTGCCCTTAGTAAACTGATGCCTGAATCTGTTTACTGAGACAAGCAAAATAACTCTACAGATCTGTGTGTGGGTGTATACGTGCATGTGCATTGTATGTGTGTGAGAGTACCAAACATTCCTGCAAGGGCAGTAAAACAAAAAATGTATCTCATGTGGAAACATTGCAGGTCCTCATTTTAAAAATGACGCATGGTGCTAGGGGTTAGGTTTAGGGTTATGGAAAATAAAATGTAAATGTGTGTGTATTTCAGAGAGACGGACTTAATATCGAGTTTAACAAATGTATTTCTGGGATTGTAAAAATACTTGAAACAAAAGAGCTTCCGGCATCAATCAATCAAATGTACTTATAAAGTCCTTTTTACATCAACAGTTGTCAGAAAGTGCTTGACGAAACACCCAGCCTGAAACCCCAAGGAGCAAGCGACAACAGTGTTGAAGCACAGTGGCTAGAAAAAAATCCTTATGAGGGGATCAAAATTTAGGAAGAAACCTAGAGAAGAACAAAGCTCAGAGGGGTGAGCAGTCCTTTTCTGGCTTTGCCAGGTGAACAATGTAAGAGTAAGTTGTAATAATTTATAAATGCATTTGCGCTGTGTTCAGTGTCTATAAAACCTAATCCAGGTCAGAAACATGACCATATGGACAAGGACAGGAACAACCGAGGGGGGGGGGGTTTGATGGAGATAAACAGAGTGGCAGCTAAAATCGTCAGGTATCTCCTTGATATGCAGCACAACCAGGAGGACTTTGGACAAGGGCAGCAGCAAGTCTTTAAAGCCTGGTACTCAGGAAGTGTGGGCAAAAACCTGACATCCTCCCAAGTTAAAACGGAGCAGGAGACAAGGAACATTTTGAGAGTGAATTCCTTAGGTTGACAAGGATTTACAGTGGAGAAGGAGAATTGACCTTACTCCCCGGGCACAATAATACAGCAGTGTAAAAAAATAATATTCCAACCAGCTTAAGGAAACCCGCAAACGTATCCTCTATCCAAGGTTGTGACTTTTCTAGGTAAATCATCCATATCAAAGCTTTAGACGGAAACGTGGTTGTTGTCACTTGACAAGGTGAAGACTTCAGTACTGCCTCGGTCTCAGCAATGCTTTTAAAACCAACACACATGCTCAAACATTCTGCACAAGTTACAGTGTTTGGGCTCCAAGAACACAAACACAAATAAAAAATCTTTAAAAAACACTGGCTGGCCTGTATTTCAACCACACTGTGGCACCTGTTTAAATCCCTTTTGGGATGTCAGCAATCTGGGGAGAGCAGCAGAGAGTGGGCTGAATACATTTACTTCATTATGTACTCTGTGATATTAAAAGGTGTATTTTATATGGCTTCTGTGGTTATTCTCTGGTTTACGTCCTGTCTCTTAAACACAGGAATGTAGGGTTCACTGAAATTTGGAGCTCCTCACAGTCCAGGTATTTCAGGGATGTTTTTGGGGCACGTATATTGTGGGTGTGTCCAATTCAGTGAAGGCCTGAAACAAAAAAATTAATCTGTCTTCACCAAAGCAAGGGTATGGAATCATTACAGGCATACTGTAGATATCCAAAATATGTTTGCTACTCCAAATATCAGTGTTAAGGCTAATGTCTAATCTGGCTGCGGCATTAAACTGAAACGGTTTGGTAGAAAAGAGAAGGCCAAAGATAAATAAAGTATGTTTGTTAGGTATGGAGTGCTTTCCAAACTGCCAAATGTGAATATAAGCTTCCTTTGATATTGTGCATATTTGTACACTGTATATCTTGGTAAATTCTAGAGAACTGACAGTTTCTATTAGCCTACAAAAGACGTTCTGTGAAACGAATCACAGAACGTGAAAGAAGCAACCCAAGTATTAAAATATAAGTTATCGTGGTACAATCTACAATATAGTATAATATATTGTTAATAATGTAGGACACCTTATAATGGCCAATAATGAAGCCTGACACTAATTGGTGACATCTCAAAATCCCGTTTGTGAGGCTGTTAAGTACGCTCTCTATAGGGGGTAACACAGAGACACTGTGGTGCTGTGCAGTAATGTCTCCATTGCCAAGCAGGTGATTCCTCCAACGTTACGAAATGGCAGTTGCAATGAAGGGAATGTCCCAATATAACCTTTCAAGAACAGGAATCTGAAAAGATTTGAACATACTATTTAGAAAGTGTTAGCATTTATTTGCTTTTACAGTACAAATCTTATGAGTTTTTCACATGTTTTTGAGAGAATTTACATAGGAGTTTCCTTCACTCTGACAAGTAATCTAACCTGTGGCTATAGGTCTTAGCTCACAAGAATTAGATTACACATCCCACATATCCCACACATTGACACTGGCATTTCATTGAAGATGACAAGATGTTACGTTTTATTTAAAATGTGTCAATCTGATCTTGTTGATACAAAGAACTTGAGATTTTCCCTTCAATGCTAAATCTGCTCCCCAGCTGTGGATGATGCTGGGACATGTTTAAATACTGAGCAGACACCCAGCTCATGGTACATTGGAAATGTGTCACTGTGTGTATTCCAGAGTTGTGGGTTCTCTGTTATGAGATGTGTTTTGATGGGGAAATTTGTGACAAAGTAATGGTGTCTCTCAGTGAGCCTTGTCATGGCATTAACTGATTTTAAGTGTTTATTGGATTCTGTGAGCTGCAACCCTACTCTAGGGCCTAATGTCCGATAAGGGAATTTAAAGATTTTGACAGTTTGCCACCCAAGGTTTCATACTTGTTTTTGATCCAAATGATTAGGACACAGATATATTACGTGGTAAATGGGTCTACCTTTAACGTGCCTCACGCACATCTTTTCGTTTTGTTGCTATATTTATTGTCATCGTCATTATGAACAAAAGCAGGAGTATTGCATCCTGACAATATAAATAGTGAGGGAATGCTGTCGGCAATGAGTTTAAAATAAATGGAAAACCGAGGAATGTTATACGTTATTAGCAGCGCCCGTCGCCTGCAGGAACGTTTTATTGAATAGACAGAGCTCTCCATATTTCACTGCGGTCCGAAAAGACCGCAAACGTTTCCGCATCAGATGGGTGCCAAGTTGTGGAGACTGACACTTATAGGAGTGGACATAAAGACTCAGGTCAGGCAAGCACTGTAGTTAACGTTACAATTAAACACTATCATTACACTTTCATTTTTGTTTTTGTAACTGACGTCTCTTTCCGTTCATTAAGTAGCAGGGGCGTAGTGCACTGTTTGGATGCACTAATGATTTAGTAAATGGACAAAGCACGCGTAGCTGGCCAGCAGGAGTCCTTTCAAAGTGATTGTCTGATAGATTGTCTGACAAAAAAACGTAATTACTAGTGGGATTTATGCCTCATTAAAAATGATTTCAAGGATTGCCAGGTCAAAAGACATCAAATTAATAGAGTTTCTATACGTAATTCAACGGTTTGATACACAATTTATTATGCTGCGCACACGATTTCTTAAAATATCCTTAAATACATTTTGCTGTCACGTACTTTAGCGCTATAACAGAATTCTTGCTGTGTCGTATGGAGGATATTGACGTGCTGTATGTTTGGCTATTCAATTTACCGTTATTTATTATTTAACCTACCCTGTATTTACCACAGGCAAGAAGGCCGAAAAAACGTTCTCATTAACAGCAATACAATCGGAAGCTTGCACAGAGGATAATTAGCCATCCATGTTGGTCTGAGCCAGGTGGGATTTTTGGCCACGGAACCAGGGTTAACAATGATGTCAATCACGCTGTTGCTCTCACAATTATGTGAGCCTTACTGATTGTGGTAAATGGTGATTCACATATTTCTGAATGTACAATAGGTAATCCAATAATGGTTGAATAGAATGACGTCTAGCCTAAACTGCCTATCAATAATTGTTTTTGCTACTGGGGACAGCCAACAAGAAATGCCATGGTGCAACAGTGTACTTTGGATCCCAGGCCACATGGACTTATAACCCAGGCGGGATGAGCAATGTGAGGTCCAGTCATATCTGGTAGTACAAAACACAGTCTCTTGTTTAGGTTGTTGGAGTCATTGACAATTCATCTAGACTTTTGTAGAGGTTGTGGATGATAGAAAGCTTGGCCCCAGCAATGAAGATGCGACAAGCCTATTAAAGTCACTATCTGTAGGCCTATACGACCGTGCAACTGAGGGAAGTACAGTTAACTCTAAAGATCCTCTCAGCCGTGCAGTTGTAGAGCCTTATAATTACAATTATAAAATACATATAATGCAATAGAACATTGATGTAAATAAATGTAAGATATCTTATTGTTTAAAAAAAAGTTGCCCAATTGTCTTTTTCTATTCAAGTTCCATTTTTATGTCGTATATGCTAGCTAGCTGTTTATTTGTCATCCAATCTAATCAGTCTATGGACACAGGGTATTGATCAATAAAATTTCATTGAAAAAAGTATGACTTTTATGCTAGCCCATGAAGGAGCGAGTTTAAATTTTTCTAAGATGCTAATAAACTCAAGATGTGCACTGTTGAAGTCAGTCCGCTCTTTCAGCACGTGCAGCCAGGAAATGATAGGCTGAAGAGTGTTGAGTGTGTGCAAACTATCAATGAAAATGCCTGCATAGCTTCTCAGTGTGGTGTCAGTTTCTATGTGGATGGGTTTCTCATGTATAGTTTGAAATAAAATACATGTGCTAAATGATTGTCCATATCACCCAGTTCTACATGTGCATGTGGCAGTGTCCTGTATTGGCACATGCTTACACGCTGCACAACCGTACATGCTGCATATCCATACACGCTGCACATCCGTACACGCTGCACATCCGTACACGCAGCACATCTGTACACGCTGCACATCCTACGCGATGCACATCTGTACACGCTGCACATCCTACGCGATGCACATCTGTACACGCTGCACATCCTACGCGATGCACATCCGTACACGCGGCACATCCGTACACGCAGCACATCTGTACACGCAGCACATCCGTATACACAGCACATCCGTACACGCTGCACATCCTACGGGATGCACATCCGTACACGCTGCACATCCTACACGATGCTCATTCGTACACACTGGCCATCCTACATGCTGCACATCCGTTCACGCTGCACATCCGTTCCCGCTGCACATCTGTGTTGTCAGGTGCTCATCATTCTCGATTACCTGATTGCATCCCAAAAATTCTCTAAGCGTTTGTGAATCACTAGTACCATGGGTCAAAGTGTCATGACACGGTCGGTATCCTTTGACATCAAATGCCTGAGACAGAATGATGTACAGTATTTAGTGTGTTTTTGATTGATTTGTGGATTGTGTAGTAGATGCCTCCGTGCAGCAGCCGAGCTCTGTCTGAAGTAGTACTCCAATTCCACATGTGGTATAAGGTCACAGCCTGTGCTCTTTTCAGGATAACTGGGCTTTTTACAAGAGCCCATAAAAGCAATATTTTAGCTTGTCTCACACACACATATTATGGTGTCCCCAAATAACCTCTCAGTAAGGGCACACAGCTACACCCTCTGCCAGAGACCTGCCTGATATACCCAGATGTGGGGAATAAATAATATCCGCACCTCCCTTTACTCCCTTGTTTCACCCACCTATCTTTCCACTATTACTGCAGCTATGGTCCACTCATAATACTGCAACACAAAGATGTACAGTCTTTACAAAGCTAGCATACGGATGGCGCACGTACACTAAACAAACACAACCACAGCTGTCTTAAATCACCTAGTACATCTAATGGGAGTGTTTAACAATAAGAAGTCAGAGGAAACTAGAAGAACTACATGACAGCGGCAACATGCAGAAACCCACAAGAAGGCCTGTGGTTTATTATAAAGTAAAAATATTTGTAACACGGTTATTACATTGCAACGACAATAATACTGTATAAGAGTGAACGCATTGGCATATTTTAGAGGAACAAACTCTTCAAGCAATAGTCCAGGATACACTTTTTAGTTTCATTGTAATCCATAAGACAGAAGATATCCAAGGGTGTGACTATGATTTTAAAATGGACCTGGCCCCAACTGGGCTTGTGTGGGAAAGGGTCGAAGGTGAAGAGTTCTAGTGAAAAGCTTTGCCTCTAACAAGTTGTAGGAGCAACCAACCGCCTGCTAGCAGGCCTTCAACTTCAACATAAAAAACGAGTTCATAGTGTAATGGTTTTGAGGTCAGGACACCTTGTGCAGATTTGTAAGACAATGACGGGTTTGATAACAAAATGTTGACAGACAAAAACAACAAATCAGCAGGAACACGGGACCAAGGCAGGCAGACAGAAATGCACACAGACAGACTGTACAGACAGGCAGGCAGGCAGGCAGACAGGCAGACGCGCACGCACAATGGTAGGCAAGACACACACAATGACTCAACAAGGGCTGAACAGAACTGGGCAGACTCAGTAGGGAGCTAACGAGACACAGGTGTACTCAATCATAGCAGAAGGACAAGCTACATTCAAGAACAAAGGCAAAAACATCACTGAACAGCACAGAACAGAACCTCACTCTTACTAAGAGTAGTTTTTTCCATGGTTTTTAATACATATAGCACCAGGACTGTATAATATTTGGACTTGGAAGTTCAGTGGTTCTCATAAGCAATAGTGGGATAGGGTTGCTTCCTTCTCCAAGCCAGACACCTTTTACTAGCCTGTTAAATCCATAAAACACAATGTTGTGGTTCGGGAGGTCCAGTTTTACGTACAATAAGTTTCACCGCAGACTCAGCAGTGAATAGGCTGTAATAGGGTGCCAGCTAACCAATTTGATGAAACTTAACCTGTAAAAAAAACAAATTTCTCAGTTTAACAGAAGATGCGATAGCGGTGTACTAGACCAGCTTAAGTTTAACTTGTGAAAAGTCAAATTACTGGCATCTTGTAGTGAGATTTACAAGCTGTTATACAAGTTTGCAGATGCTTGGTGCCTTAAGATGGTTTGTGGGTAAAACAATCACCAACTGAGGCTAAAGATGCTGCTGATTATTTGATACCTCTGGCATTAAGGCGAGCAGTGTTCCTGGGTTACATGGTAAGTCAAACTACACCCCAGGACATAATCAAGCCAGGTTTTCTTACCCTTCTTGGCAGCACTGTGGTCTTTTACTGTAGCTTCTGTCAAGCTGAAATAGTTTTAGAACAAGCCAGTTCCGCTGTTTGTATATCATACCAAGAGTTATTGTCTTAATATAAGAGTTTTTAAAACATGAATATTTTAGGCTTTCTAGTTTGATTAGCATTGATGTTTTGCTAATGTGGCCATGAGAGAATATATCCACTGATCCTAGAATATATCCACTGATCCTCATGATGGTGTATCCTTTGGGTTGAGAATGGAGGAGCTGGTCCGAGACTACGGTTGAACTTCAGCTCATTTACCTGACGCCATAGCATTGTCTGACCCCTCCACTTCGATCGTCTGCTGTAATTGTGGTATATTCATTCGTTGGGTCAAGTCATTACATTTTGTTGGCCTTGGTCTTTACTTGGCACTAGTGTAGTGGTTGGTAAGCCCAGGCACTAGAACGCGATAATCTAAGCCTATCAGCGCCGTCGTCTTCTGTTAGGGTTAATCTTCCCACGATGCCCTGCTGTAGGCCGACCCAGTGCCCTATGACCTACAACCCCATTACTTCTAAGGTCAACCCAGTGTCATGATCCAACGAATAACTAATATCAATAGAATGGACACCAACATCTACATATCCCTTGACATCTGGACTGGGAGACATTTTGGTTTTATGATTCAGAACACTCATGCTCAATAGGCATTTCACTACTTTCAATTCTTCCATGAGAGCAAAGGTTTTGTTTGTACCAGTGCTGGCCCACAGCATAGGCTGAATATGAGGCCCCAACTAGGGAAGGAGGTTTGCCCGATCTTCAATTCTCCCAAAGTAATTGCAAAGGTTCGTAGAGAAAATTGGCAAAAGGAACAAAAAGGAGGCGAAATTGGGAGAAAAACATATTAAATAAAACTTGCATAGGAATAAAAAGGAAATACAGTTCTGAGGATAGAGAAAGCTGATATCTCTGAGCTCTGGCCCTTGTGCCAGGCTCAGTAAAGAAGATAAATCTGCTAATGCTTACTGTCACACTTCCTGTTTGGTTGCTTGGCTGACAGGGTTAAGACCAGGACTTGAGTGAGATTACAGATGCATCTGCATAAGCAGGTCAATGTCCTTTTTGCCACACCATTGTCATGGAAAGCTTATCACAATAATGAATAATGTAGCACTCAGAGATATGGATGCTGTCTGAGTTTTGTAGCATGCAGACCCCTGCTACTATTTCCCAGCTAACTCTCCAAACCCACCATATCCACCAACAAAATGTATGCATCCTCACAAGGGTACATACGCACACACGCACACACACACACGCACACATACACACTTACGCACACACAATCACCTAACGCATTTGCTCTCATCTATGATGTGGTGTTCACAGGGAAATCTGAAGTTGTTCTGAGGGGGTTGCATTCTGGAGAGAATTAGGTGGAGTTATTCAGTTCAACCAGCAGTCTAAACACACTTTCCCCACACATTTCTAGTACACAAATACAGTAGCTCAAGGACGGTTTTCATATAGATTCACACCAAAAACAAACAGAAAACAACTAACATAGACCGACCAGACTGTTATCCGTTCGTCAAAAATGTATCGAAATAATCCTTCTGTAGACGTTAATTCTCTGAGGCTGTGTTGTAAATGTTTGAACAGAATATTTTGTGCTGAATAAGAAAATCAAGTTGTATATTTTCTGTTTGCCAGTAAGTTTGGATGAAATTATTTTTTCTGGATGGCTGCAGAGGTATAGTGAGCCATCAGTCGCTAATGTGACGTTTTTGTCGTGCTATTAATCTCACTTACATCCGCAGCAAAACAATGGAGTGCTTACGGTAACAACGCCACAGAATGCCAAGGAGACTTTGACAACCACGCACACACACACACACACACACACACACACACACACACACACACACACACACACACACACACACACATAACGGGTATTCATTTGGTCATTTAAATATTTAACCTGTCTTCAGTGGTATGAAACGTGCTAATGTGTTTTTCAACCCTGTTATTCTAAATTCCCAAGGGCGAGGCCCACCCTCTAACCAGTCTCCTGAAGGGAATCCCCAGACTGACTGGCTCAAAGCCAAAGATAAAGTGTTACTTGCCTGCTTTACATGGTCCGGAGCCTTTAGGACCCATGTCACGTGGATCTGAAAAGACAACCAACATCATCTCCCTTTGCGTTTCAGCACACTAATATTTCAAGCAAAATCACTCCTAAACTACCATTTATGTGTTGTGTATTATTTCACTGTGATATTTTCATGATTGTTCTACTCTATTGTTTAGACTTGAACTTTGGGTGACTTGTCATACTTTGCTTGTGTTTGATCATATATTTTACCCTGTGTGTTTCTTCTGTCCCAAACACAACGTCATTGTTAGATTTTAAGCTCTAAGTGTTCTATTTTCAGTACCATGATCTGATTTAGAACCTGGTAAGGTGTTCTATATCGTATTTTGAGGCCCAATTACGATTGTTATCTGTTCTTAAAACTGTGATTAATATCAGATCTTGGCTAGGCTTAACACTTCCAATCTCACTCCATCAGTTAATGTAGGGAATGTTTGCAGACTAGCCAGTGCTTGATTTTAGTTCTTGTTAATATACTTCTCATGTAGTTTGTGTTATCTATTACATCCACCATTAGCTCTCCCTCTTCTCTCTCTGCAACATCTGTTATTCAAATAATAACACTCATTGTGGTAGATCTCATTCTGGTCACTCCTAAAACACACACTTTCTTTGGCTGTGATTCATTTCAGTTCTCTGCCTCTAATGACTGGAACAAACTGAAAATAACCCTTAATCTGGACACTTTCATCATTCCTCAGTCCAGGCATATCCTGAGTCATATCTGTGTTTTCTTGCTGTATATAAGATGACTTGATCATTATGTTTACGTCCCTTGTACAGTGTTGTTTTATTTATGTGTATTTATCTATACTGTGCCTGTATATATAAATATATGGTATTATTGTGTAGTTATGTTTTCTAGCGACATAGCCAGGTAGGTTACAGGGATAATTTAGCATTTGAGCATAAGCATATGGGAATGAGTTTGGTCGCTGTCTGGCTATTTGTCTGGTCTAGTTGGATTTGCAGAAAATAATAAATAGATTACACTCTGCATATATATATATATATATATATATATATATATATATATATATATATATATATATATATATATATATATACAGTGGATATAAAAAGTCTACACACCCATGTTACAATGCCAGGTATTTATGATGTGACATATTGTGGAGTAATACATCTCAGCCATTTGATCTCTTCACTGGAGACAGGATATAACGTACATTAAAAACCATGTCCTGTGCTCCAGATAGCCCAGTGAGCCAGTAAATGGCGTGTGGACTACTGATCTAGAACAACATCCATCTGTCTATATCGTGATGAAAAAAATACATACACTGTTTTGTTTTGATTTCTTGACAGTGGCCTAGACAGCGTGTGGTCAGATTAATATCATGTCTTCCTCCAACTACCACTTTCACTGTCATCCGGCTGGCAGACCACTTGCATGTTGCCATAGCAACCTTATAAAGACAGCTTTGAGATAAAAATGCAATTTTTGGCAAGTAGAACCAGATATGTTTAAACATCTGAATGTAAAGTGCTGATTGTCATTGATTTCCCAGCTATACCACTACTTCCCAAGCTGATATTGGCTTTGGTATTATTGTGTAGTTATGTTTTCTAGCGACATAGCCAGGTAGGTTACAGGGATAATATAGCATTTGAGCATAAGCATATGGGAATGAGTTTGGTCGCTGTCTGGCTATTTGTCCGGTCTAGTTGGATTTGCAGAAGATAATAAATAGATTACACTCCGTACCAAGCTGAAACATCAAAGGCTGTCCTGCAATCACACAATGACACCTCTGTTAGGCCTAGCAGGTGCAGTCAGCAAATGTGTGGAAAACACCTTTGCTGACTTCACCAAAATGTGGACATTCACATTAGTGTATGTGGAGATAGCCGTGTGTGGTCACGGAGACGTGTGTGTAGATGAGCTGAAGTGTGAAAACCCACTGTAATAATTGGGCAAAGCTGAGGCTGAAACATAGCATTGCCCACTGAAACATATTAGAGGTTTCCTACTACATCCAGTACCACCCCATAAATTAAAACTCACTGAGATGTAGTAAGGCAGCTTTTTCTAAGTTCACCCTGATTCCTAGTGCCTGAACATGACAAATTTGTATTGAGGTAAGCATCGCCTTGCAAGGAAATAAGGAGACACCAAAAGACAGGACCAGAAACTCCTAGACCTAAGAAACATCCTGTAAACAATGATCAAACTGAGGTTATCCTTATTTGTGCTCAGGCCCAATGTTGGCATTCCATCACTTAGATTCAACCCAACAGACTAAAGACCAATGTGTTTTTCTCTGCGAGGTTTCTGTATACATCTCTGGAAACAATTAAGAGACCACTCCTATTTTTTCTTAAATCAGCATCTTTACATGTGTGGCAGCCATTCCATTCCAGTGTCTGTTAAATTCCAACACAGACACACCTCATTTTACTTAATGAGGTACTGGTCAGGTGATTACCTGAACCAAATCAAATTTAATGAAGAAAATAATAAAAACCACTGCTGTGGTCATCACTATCCTCTTGCAATAGGTCCAGCTGGATGACACAAACAATGCAAGTAGTACCTCAAAGGCAATTTGAATAAAAAATTACTATTCAGCATGACAAAAGAGTTGAAAAGAAAAGCTGTGAGTCTGGAAGAGTTCAATTCTGGCTTTACTGGCAGAGGGATATAATGAGTGTCAAGTTGCTTCCATATTGAAAATTTCAAAGACGGCGGTTCATAAAGAACAAGGTCAAGCAACAGACATTCGAGACAACAAAGTTACAGACTGGCAGAGGGTGAAAACGACTGTCCACTGACCGAGGTGACCGTCAACTCAACAACCATAGGATTACATCAAGAGATCTACAAAAAGAATGTCAAACAGCAGCTGGGGTAAAGTTCACGGCGATGACGGTTTGAAACAGGCTGCTAGGGGCTGAAGTTGTGCAAATTGAGTCAAATTCTCAGCTTTACCCAACACCTGGTCATCTTATGGTTAGACTGAGACCTGGAGAGGCCTACAAGCTACAGTGTCTTGCACCTACTGAGAAATTTGGTGGAGGATTGGTGATGATCTGGAGATGCTTCAGCAAGGCTGGAATCGGGCAGATTTGTCTTTGTGAAGGGCACATGAATCAAGCCAAGTACAAGATAATCCTGGAAGAACACCTGCTTACTTTTGCTCTGACAATGTTCCCCAACTCTGAGAATTGTTTTTTTCCAGCAGATAAATGCTCCATGTCACACAACCAATCAAGCTGTGGATGGAAGAACACCAGATCAAGATGCTGTCATGGCCAGCCCAATCTCCAGACATGAACCCCATTGAAAACCTCAAACAAAGCCGAGGTATGTGAAATTTGTGCCAGGAGTGGCATAAAGTCACCCAGCAGCAATGTGACAGACTGGTGGAGAGCATGCCAAGACAAGCTGTGATAAAAAATCTGGGTTATTCCACCAAATATTGATTTCTGTACTCTTCCTAAGTTAAAACATTAGTATTTTGTTGTCGTGGCAATATTTGATGTCTGAAAACAGTGCATATTTTTTGGTTATTTTGACCAGTTATTTTCTTCTGAAAATTAATACTCTAAATGACAATACTTTTATTTGGAATTTGGGAGCAATGTTGTCAGTAGTTTATGAAATGAAACAAACTCAAGCACAGACCTGTATGAATAGTAATACCAGAGAAACTGATCATTTTGCAGTGGTCTCTTAATTTTTTCCAGAGCTGTATGTGCAAATGCCTCCAAGACGATTTCTAGGTAGAAAAAATGTAATAATCGGATTCATCCATGAAACCAATGTGTTGGGCAAGCACACATGGGTATAGAAACTTTGTGAAAATGTGCAATTGGCGACAGTCGTAATACAAATCTCACGCATTACCTTTTTAAATCGTCACAAGTTTTTCACATGCAAATTTCTCCCCAAATTGTCACACATGTCTTTGCTTACAAGCCAGAGATATCATATCATAGGCCCTGTAGAACTGATAATCGTTAACGCAGACCATGTGCAACATGACAGCTTTACATAAGCTACCATTCTCTATACTGTCCACTTGATATATGAAAGAGATGCACACTTATTGTGTCTGGATCTTATCTGAGTCTGGCACCAACTGAAATACTAAAAAAAGATTGAGGATTGCATTTGTCATTGAAATTCCTTTATTCGTTTTAATAGTTTCAAAACCAGACATTGGAATGCTGGGTTCCTATGTTACAGAAATATGTCTGAAGAATTCAAGGTCAGAGTTCTGAAGGCCTGAATCCCATACAAGACTGTTAGTATTATTTCTTTTTCTGAGACACATTCTGCTCAGTCGATTAGAACAGTTGGACAGCAATATTGTCGGGGATTTGTTTCCCTACAGACCCCGCAGACCAGACAAAACAAATGAAGTGGGATCCCATATACACATTGGCGTATGATTTGATCCACAATTAGTATCATACATTTGAATGAACGCTGGGCTCCGGTGTCAGAAAGAGGATCTTGGCTCTTTGCCGTCTGGTTAATGTGGTGGTAATATGGTGACAGGTTTCTGTCAGGTGAGTTCTGGTTCTTAGGCACATGGCCCAACTCAGAGGATCTTTGTTGAGTGAGGCTGATCAGAGGATGTATGTCAGAATTAGACCCCTTCACGGTCCATCTAAACATTCTAAAAAGTACTTTTGTAAGTACAGCATTTATTTTGATTAAATAAAAAATGTCTAAGCCATCAACTGTAAAGATCAGGTACCTAGAAAACGAGTTGACATGTGCGTTTTAATAACTCACACATGCACTGTACCTCGCACGTTTTAAGTCGTACCCACTCTTTGTCGCATGCGGGGCTCCTTAGTACGGAGCCCTGGAAGTGACATGGTGGGGGGGACAATGTTTAAAGATCACATGCGTTTTATAACTCGCATGCTCACTTTACTAGAGTGCATGCCCCCCATGCCCAACTATGCAATTCAGTGGGCGTAACGGCATTTGAGTGCTCAGTTGGCGCCTAGGATATCCCACATGTATATCACATATTACAAGAAAAGGATGTGTAGTCTTCTAGCTATTCATTACACATGTGAACTTTTTTAAAGTACCAAAAACATTGCAATGGACATCTTACGAAAGCGCGCGTGCGACTAGTAAAACGCACAGGCGCTTTGCACATTTTCTTGCCACCATGTCACCTCTGGGGCTCTGTACACTTGCCTGGATGTCGCCATAGCAATTTACACAGCCTTGAACACAGTAAGATTTTAACTCCTATAGCCTATATACAGAGTAATTAAAGGGATTTTAAACCTATAAAACTACTGCCAATATTGACTTAAGTATGATTGTGTTGGTACTGTATGCGTTCTGGCTCTAGCCACAGCAGACAGTATAAATTAAATTAACCAGCCAGGCAGTTTGTCATTTTGCCCAACATTCACTTCAAACTCATTTTTAATTGAGTGTTATTCTCCAAGATTTGCATTATTTAACTCTGTTCATAATGCTGGCACCAATAAAATGTGGATAAAACAGGAATTGGATACAACATGCAAAAAGATTCGTACATTTCTCAAAACCCATGGAAAGGGAATTTAAAATAAAAATGTTATGCTTGGATGTCTCTATATTTGTTGTCAGATATATGAGGTCAATGTATGCTCTGGAAAAAACTGTAATCACTTGCCTCCTTTTACAACCCTGAAGAGTTATCATGGGTAATTATGTTGTCAGGGATTGTTCAGGGAAAGGTTCAAACCTTTTAATTCACACCGACAGGGCTGGACGCAATATAAGGCCGATAAAATTACAACCACGGTGAACAATAAACATACATTTCACGAAGTGATTTCAGACCTTTGGCCCTCTGAATTTCCACTCCTCATTTCATTCCATCTCTCCTGTCCTCTCTCCATTCCTACCCCCTGGCTAAAATGTCCACATTTATCTCTTGCGTGCAGGCATGAGGCTGGGATGTAGCGCTGCTTGGGGTGTTTTTCAACACAACGTTTTCCTCTCCACTTGCCTTTTTGCTTTTTCAGCTAAAATAAGAGATAAATAAAACAGAGGAACTTTCCGTTTTTCATTCTGAGGAAAATGTGTATCTGGTTCGTGTAAAGAGTTAGAGCACACTGACATTCTTAACCCTTTATGATGGTCAGACTGAAAATATGAATTAGTTGTCATGGTTAAGATGGAAAGTTCCAGTTATTGGTTATGGGTTGACTTTATGCCACTACCATTCTGATTGGTTACTTAGGCCTTGCTACAACTACAAGGTCTGCAATGAAATTATAGTGGTCGAGATCTCTTGCTTGGTTGACAGGGCCATATTTTAAAGCGGTGTGTGTTGCGCATTTGGACATATCTTCCATTTCAGTGAGCCATTTGTGAGTGCAGTGGCTTCAGGTTTCACATGATGTGTAATTATATTTGTACTGCTACAGAGGTGAAGATGGAAGAGGTTACTGTGATTTTGACCATGAATCATTGTTTTATAGTCCTTTCAGATGATTGACTGCCCTGTCGCGTTTGAGGTAAATATCACTCCCCTATCAGCCTCCCTCCACCCCGTAATTGATATTCTTCCGTTCCTGCCCTTTATTGAATGACAGTAAGCCATTAACCCACCCGTTGACAGCGTGGATTCCCCAGCCGCCGCCTCTCCGTTTTCTACTTGTTTTTTTATGGTGCCGGTTCCTGGATTGGAGGTTTTCCATGCATGCTGGATTGACTGTAACCACACAGTGAATTTATAACAACCCAGCAGGTCTTTAATTCTCCGGCAGGACGTACCAGAGTAGGCGTGACCATGTCTATGTGTGTCTGTTAATGTGTGTTCATGTGTAGACTAGTTTTCCTGTCTTTTCAGGACCAGAATCTCATGACAAGACAGGAAGAATGCTATGTATATGCGGAGGTTTACATAACGTAGTTGCATCGGCTAGTTCCTTTCATGTCTCATAGAGGGTGAACATCCCTACATGGATCTACTGCACCTATAGCAGTGAGGGAGACAGCATAGAAAGATAAGCGATTGCATGTAAACACTTCACAAGGGATGCATTCTCCTTCAAACCCAGAGACCCAGTATACGCTTCACTTCCCAGAAACAGCTAGCGCAGAAGCCCAAGTCCATTTTCAAATGTCTCTTGAAGACGGGTCCTTTTTATTCCAATCGGTCCGTTAACATTGTAGCTCCAGCAGTGCAATGTAGCAGCGATGCAAACTGACCGGATTCTCTAAACCGTGTCAATCAATCAAATTGATTTTTATAATGCACTATTTACATCAGTAGTTGTCACAAAGTGCTTCTACTGACACCCGGCCTGAAACCATGCGGCCCATCTAGGTCACTTGGTATTAGAAGGGTGCATGCAGTGAGCGGGTTGTGGGTCTGTCTCCCAGGGAGGACAATGTTAGCACGCACTGGTGTAAGTAGCTCTGAATAAGAGTATTTGCTAAATGACATAAATTATAAATGTGCACCTGTAGATCTTTTGTACATTTGTGTTACAGAACCGCAGGATATGCAAACTGTACTTTTAAAGAAAGCCTGCCAATGCCTGTGCTAGGCCAGAATTTCAGTGTACTTTCAAATGTACTTTCAAATGTAAACTCAACATTGCATGGGGTTGTGGTTGTGCACGCATTTGATAAAGAAAAAAAAGGAAATTGAAGTTGAAATGATGCTAATTTAAATGGTGAAACAGATAGGTAATGTCTGCCTGATTACGGCTGATTTACTCCGAGAAATAAAAATAAAAACCTCTATATTGCTTTTTTCAGAGACTGTAACACTTGAATTTTGTATTTTGTTGTCTTAATAAAGGTTTTCAGATATTTTTCTGTGGTTATTTCAGTGCATGTATAGACTCTGATTCATAAAACAGGAGATGAGTGTTGTTTATGGCTTTTTCAAATATTGTATTCATGGCTGTTGCCTTCTTAAACTAGTCACCCTTTCAAAAAAAGACTGTGTCTCATAAATAAAGCTTCAATCTAGTCAAAAATAAAATGAACAGTGGCACCTTCCCTACATTGTGCTGGAGGACGTAACTGTCGTTGTGTGTAACTTAGCAGGGAAACCAAAACGTTGTTCACTCTCATTGCCTTCCTGACACAATGTCTAACATATTTAAATATGATACATTACTGAGAGGTTCTCAGCAACAGCAGTGTAATCAAAATAACATTCAATACCCATATATACAGTAAGTAGAATACATTTTCATTTAATAGATTTGTTTCAATTTAATTTGAAGGCATCCAAATATGAAAACATTTGGCACAGTTGCACGCCATTCATGTTTTTAGAAAAGAAACTCATTGATTGTCGATAATATACTGTACGTGAACGAAAGTCCAACGGTTTGTTTTCATGCAGGTTGTGTTGCTCAGGTGACCGAGTTGGAGGGACGCCAGGGCTCCACTGTCCGTGGGCTTCCAGAAGGTCCTGGGAGATTCCTTAAGATCACATAAGCTGGGAGGTCATTGGGAGAGGAGGGATAGAGAGGTGGAGAAAGTGGAACAGGGAAGGTGAAAGTGAGGACACGATAGAAGGAACTGGAAGGGCGTGTATGTCAACAGAGCCTTGGTGTGAGACCAGAGATCTCAGTGTGCATGTGTGTGTGTTTGTGTGTCTGCCTGTTTGTAGGAGAGAGCAAGGGGGGGGAGACAGACGTGTGTTTACTCTACAAGCTCTGTGACCGCATATTCCACTTTGTGTTAACCGTCCACTGACAGCCTGTCCACAGACCACTGCATAGGTCTATGTCGTACATGAAAACACGAAGCGGCTGTTTCATAAACAGGGCATTCAGTCTGTAGACTTCCTTCTGGGCCCCTCTCTGCTGATGGTGCGGTTCTTTCGTTTGCCTCCTCCTCTGTCCAGAATGGCTCTTTTGTTCCAGTTCACCCCTGACCCTTGACCGCTGACCTCTATGCAGGGTCAATCATGAGTCCACAGACAAGGTAATAAATCTGTCATTACAGGGAGACTGAGGTCCAAGGACACCCAGGTTTTCTGAATTCAAATGAAAACTGTTGATCTGCTGGGTCCCTGAGAAAACATTATTTCTGACATTTTATATTTAATCCAAATTTCTCTTCTCTAACAGCTACCCACACAAATGTTCCCTTCTTTGCCTGAACCCAATAATTTATCGGAAGAAACATCAGATTATTCCAATAAGCACATTCCTACTCCCAGGGCATAAGTGCTTCTGTGGATTGCATTAAAAAAAATGGACACAACCAAACTGCAATGCTTAGCCAACATCCGTTTGATCTGGGCCAGAGTTCCATGGCAAACAATTCCTCCTACTTATTAGTGTCTGCTTTAGAACAACATGTTTGTGTGTCCAGTGAGAAGGACACGGTCTGTTAGGGAGGCCTGAACACTGCAGTCACAATACTGCTTTAATTTACGGAGATAAAGAACATAAATGCTTTAACATGCTTTTGGTGCTTTTGTTCTGCGTGTCGCCAAACCCTGCAAAACATTGTCTTTCCTCTTTTCGGATCCTTTCGACAACAGCAACACTGAAACCTAAGCCTACTTGCAGTCTGTCAAACACCCGCTCAAACATACACACAAACATCAGGTCCTGAAACGTTTCTAGAGCTTCCCCATCGAGAGCATCCTGACAGGATCCATCACTACTTGGGGTGGAAACAGCACTGTCCTCGACTGCAAGGCCCTACAGAGGACGTTGCACATGACATAATCATCAAGCTGTCTTTCATTCAATACCTCTACAGTGTGAGACGTCCATCTACGTTGTCAATGACCCCAGGCATCCAAGCCTTAGGCTATTCTGTAGGGAGGCATGGTGTATCCAATATGTAGACCTAAATCAACTAAACCCTGCACGCTGACCTGGGGCTGGTACTCTCTAAATAGCCATGCAACAGTTTTGTAAAATTACTGTAATGTTTTTTGTATTTATTTTTTCCTTTTTAGTTGGATCACTGTGTATTTTCCTTGTGTCATATATTTGCAATTCTATTTTATTTCTGAATGAAAAATATATTTTTTAAGTATGCCCTTCACTGTTATTCAACACTTGCTGTTAAAGACATTTCTATTTGATTTATTTGGGCATTAACATACAGTAATTGCGTCATCAATGACAGAAAAACCACATATTTGCACATTCACTGAAAATGATATATTGTCAACTGCAGTGTTAAAGACAAATATGACTTGAAGGGCATTCTAAAGAGAGTGAATTATAAAAATGGGTCTTCGTTTGTTTGTATTTTTTCTCATATATAGCTAGATAATATTTTGATGGTTTGGTTTGTTAGCTATAGTAGAGAAGAGAGTGTGTCTGCAAAATGACCAAAATGTAATGTAAATGTTTGTTTAGCAATGCTATGCATCGGTGGTCATTTTTCTAATCAAAGACCTCTGTTTATTCATTCCATGCAACACTGGGAGAGGCAGTGCAGCTGGATTTACAAACATGGCCTCCATGCAAACTAAAAATACATATCTTTCTCTGGAGAGGAAGGCCATACATCTTGAATACTGTATATATTCTGTAATATACTCTATAGAAAACGTATTTCTCATCCTCCCTCTGCCTCATCCCACAATCATAACATCCTTACATTCATACAGTCTTTGCTTTCTTTCTAAGCAGCAACTGGGATTCAGCTTTTCTCAGAATTCTATCTCAAAACTATGTCTGGCCAAACCCCGAAGCTCTTGTGCTAAGCGAATCATGTTTATTCTCTACACACACTCTCTACATAAAACACTTGTTTGACACCCCAAAGGAAATGTGGAGCCTCACACAGGGCTATGTCCCCTTCACTCTCCAGTGGAATTGGGATTTGATGTTCGACCAGAGTGAACACTGCAATCTACCGGCTCTCCAACACCATTTCATGCAACATATGCTCTCCCATCTAAGGACCCACCAGGACCGGCCCTGCTAAGATTAAGATATGGACCAGCATTAGAACGCTGGCCATGGGTTCTACTGTATGCTGGCCATTGTCTGAGCGATCAAAATAATATATAGCTTGCTAAAATAGTATTTGTCACATTTTGTCTGAGACTTTGCTGCTGAGTACACAGAATTACATGTGGGTAACTAACAAACAAAGCCTAGATATGATCATTTGAATGTATATTTTAGTTATTTACATTTTACTCCAGCAAGCTTTCTTTTTTAACTCCATAAATCTGTTCATACAAGGAAGCTATTTAATCGGAGTCTAACTCAACGTTTCTGCACCCCAAAAATCCTTGCCTGGAATGGGGCTGAGTATTTTAAGAATACAAATATCATTAAATACTTCTATCACCCACCTTCAGTCCAAAATTTTATCCAGAAAAGTTTGGATCGTTCACGGCTAGCTTGCTAACTCCCTTGTCGTACCAGTAAATTTTTTGCGGGACTGCGTAATTGGAGCCGACCTAGGAGAGCGAATGTCTCTTACTGACTGACTGACTGGCTGAGTGATTGAGTGAGTGAGTGAGTGAGTGAGTGACTGACTACCCCAGTCAAAATTATGCCTTAGGGTTTGTTCAGGACAGACATAAGCTTCGCTAGCTACAACCCTCATTAGCAACTTAATAGGGAGCCTAAAATATTTACACAATTCTCTCATCTTTTCACTTGACAATAAAGTCAGTTATCGATACCTATGTTGATACAGTAGTTATTGTATCAATGTCATTCGCAAATGGTTAATAAGCTGTTAAAACAGCCAATGGCAAAAGCCATACAGTTCATAAATGTTATTTGTGGTGGAGATAAACTGAATAAGAAACGTTACTCAGTTTAACACAATAGTTAATGATGTCTAGTGTCTAACAAAATATTCAAACTTGGCGAGATACACTTAGCGGCCTGTGTTTGAATCTCGGGAGGGTGGCTGGTTTCTTGTTCTCAACTTTGAGAATAACCATTTCCTCTCATTTTGCGATATTTTTTTTTTCTATCCTTTCAGTTTGTTAGGATTCACTGTTAACTGAACAGCTGCATTATACTGCGCCCAAAACGCTGCATCATCTTCCTGCATCTAGAAAGACAAAACCATGTCCTGTCTTCAGCCTTAGTGCCAAACACTCCCCCATACACTTACACACAAACAGCGAAAACAGGGGATAACCATAAAGCTCAGTGATTGTCTATAGTATAGCGCCATGTCTCCAGCGTTACCACAGCTACTTTATCGATCGATTCTGTTTGTAAACCCACATTATTGCCCACACGGAAATGCAGCTCTGGAAAAACTTATGAGACCACTGCACGTTTTTCTTTCCTTTCCAAAAAAGTTGATAAAGAACGTTTTGATTGTGGAACAGAAGCGTTCAATTTGAAGTGGTCTCTTAATTTTAACCCTTCACTCATAATCTTCCTTTTCGACTTTTCACCGTTCGTTGTTTCATTAATAACATTGTCTGCCAGATCTTCCTCCCAGACTTATTTTGTCCTCTACACAGCTTGTTTTTGCCACGTTCTGTTATAACAGCTATGTATGTGTTTGTGGTAGAGGTGTCCTGTTTTTGGTATTGTTTGTATCCGGTCTAATTTCCATGTATACTCAATAATTGTGTCTGTCAACCTAGGTCATAAAACCTCTAAATGATCCATGCTATGACCATCTTAGAATGGTTACCAATGTAAGCTTATCAGAAATTGTTATGTAAAGGCAAAGAAAGCCTGAGACTTTAGTTAATGTCTTGAAGATCTGCCAAATGCACCTTTTGTTCAGAACACAGATAGTTAATATGGAGAGAGAGTAACATGTCTCTAGCCATTATGAAGAAGCTGCTTCTAATAAATCTCTCCTGCCTGGATAATTTCCAATGGAATGGTTCCATCCAGTCGCTTCCAGCTTCCTTCATCAGTATTCACTCTTTTTGCCGGGTCACTGAGTCCAAGAGGGCAGAGGTCAAACATGACAAATTGACAGCACATATGTGTTGACTGTTTGTCAACAACAGCATTATGTTCAATCGATCAGGTTCTACCAGACTCTGGACTGTTGGTGTAGATATCAGGAAAAAGATAAATTCAGTCTGAAAATACCTGTCCAATAGGTTAAGGGTTAACACGCGCACACTGTTAATCAACACAATATCTGCAGCCTTGAGATGTTTCATAGCTAACAGTATAAACCATTACATAGCGTGGCGCTATCGATACGTTTTATTTTGGTTCTGTGTGCCCTCATCTTTCTCTACTTTTTACCCCTCAGATATACTGAAACAAGGACATTCTACCGTGCAGGGACATTTTGTCCATCCCCATAAGGAAAAACTCTATTTTTGGTATAGTGGTTCATTTTATGGTCAAAGTGCCATTTGGGTTGAATTAGTTTGCGTTTAAGCAGTAAGGCACAGGTTGTGTTGTACCATGGCTAAGAGCTGTTCTTAGTGCACAACGGATTGTATATTATATCATAAACACCAACACGCCTTATAGCTTAAAACGTTACAAGGTCCAAAAAGGTCACAAGAGCAGGCAATACCTATTATATTATTATTACTGGTGTTTCAGGGTAAAGAAGTAAAGGACAGAATACATTCCGTTCTTGAACTGGACCCTGTCCAGAGTATGTATCCAATTCACTCTGCCCAGCGCCCTTTCAGCCAGGAGCTTCATTCAGTTTTAGCACATGTCTTTTCATGTTGGGGTCGATGGCATTTATGGCCACCTCTTATAGGTGCGACAAGTTTAGTGCCGGATGATGCCTTTATTTTTGAACACATCCTGTCAGTGACATTGTAGCCTCAGGACATCCATGGTGTGCCTTTAGGCAATGGCCTTGACGTCACAGCTCTTAGCCTGATACGTAGCATGCTGTCAGTTGGAAAAGATGTTGGTGAGTTGTCAGCTACAGCGCCGCTGGTTCAGGCACATCCCCTCAGGTAGGCCGCCATTCGGTGCAATACTGGAATGTGGTATTGAAAGTGAACTTGAAGGTATGCGTGTAACCTGGTTCCCTGAAGGAGAATTGACACACGAGCGGACCTGAATCTGACTGGAAGAGCTGACCTGTGATTATATCACCTGGGAGTCAGGGCTTCCCACAGGCCGCAGACCCCAATGACCTTGAAAGCTGTGATCGTAAAGCGAATTCAGGTGTGATTGCATACCCTCAGAATGTGTCGAAACCCTATTCTCTCATAAAACCTGAAACATTATGTCATAAAGTCAGCGCTTGGTTCAATTAACATGATAGTATACGAGCTGCAAGTTTGAGCGTTTTTCATAATGCCAGAGAGCTGTAATTACTTGGGCACAGGTGTGATCTTGGTAAAGACCGTTCTCTGACAGGTGTTGTATGATTAGTATGTGATAACGACTGTCATTATGGTCCAGGCCTGAGAAGGAGCAGAGTTATTGTAAGTCAAAAGTATTGGCTTTCACCACTATGTGTATGAATACACACAGATCCTTATTGAAAGTGACAAAATGGCAATTACAATCACTACTATATTTGTGTTAACATGACACGGCGTGGATGTTCTATGAAAAGAAACCAACAGTGGTATGTGTGGCTTTTACATATAAATTTATTTTACATAAATTACTGAAACATTTACTCTGCTCCCTCAACCTACAGATCGAGCTTGACCTTCACTTAGTAACATACACACATTGTTTTGTCCAACTGTTGTTGAGAAACTCTCCTTGGGTCCTGTTACTTTCTCAGGCTATTTGTCTTCATCTGGGTTCCATCCATTACTGCTTTCCACAACCTCCCTTGGAGCCAGTAACACAAACACACACACACACTTCTGTTTATAATCAAAGGTCTGCAGTGTCTACTTGAAAAGTTCATGTCAATGGTAATGTTTTGCTTTGCCTATGATGTCTATGAAGAATAGTTGTCCCCATGGTGTCACCTGACTAGGATCGGAATAAACCACAAAAACACACACGCACACCCGCACACTCACACACACTGAAACCACGGGGGACCAGACACCGGGGAAAAGTTCCAAAGAAAACAATGTGTATTTTTAAAGTGTGTTGTTTTTTATGGTTGGAATGGACTGTGTCTGAAACAGGCAATAAACCATTCACTCACTCCCTTCAAACAAGTCGGTCGTGGATGAGATCTCCGGAGATATAAGAAACAATTTCACTGATTCTAACCTGATATCTGTGTGTGCGTGTGTGTACGTGTGTGTGCGTGCGTGTGTGTGTGAGAGAATATATGTACATAATCATTGTAAAACTATGGTAATTTCAGTATTTTATAATGCATGTTATAAGATACGTTTTTAAGTGTCTAACTGACATTATCAGTTGCATGGATTTGTATATGCGTTTTTTGATGTAATTCTGAATGTTCTGATTCCGGTAAACCTCTGGACATGGCTTACATTTGCAGGATGGGGCCAAGATCCTTTCATCCATTGACTGTCTGGCAAGCAAAAAGGGCATTTTGCGGACATTTCAGTTTTATCTTTTCTTTATTGGTCCGTTGTTCACCTCCTGTATTTTTGCGTATAAATCTCCCAACAGATGTTATTCTGTAGAGAGAGGGACCCTTCCATCTGGCAAAGCCGATAGAACTGTTGGAGTTGTGGAAATCCAAAGAACAGGCCTCAGGAGAACCCCGAGTTACAATAATACCTGTCAGAAAGTAGTGATCTAGGATAAATGTTGCGCGCACACACACACACACACACACACACACACACAAACACACACACACCCACACAAAAAGACATATATATGTCTGAGTGTGTTTTCATACCCTCAGCTGTGACTGTCAATATATGACAATAGATGACTAAAAATGTTAATTATCAGAGCCCAGCCTGTTCATTCATACTGAAAATATATAATTCATCCTGATTTTCACCAGGCACCCTGCATTTACAGAAAATCAATGATTGGCCTTATGTGGAGATAATACACAAGTAATATCCACTAATGAATCAGTCATTTCTCCTGAAAGGAGCAGCATCTTTTCCAGGAGGTGACATTTAATGTTGCAACTTTAAGTGAAAAGTAAGTTACTGCTTTTTGAAATGGCTAATAATCCACCAGATGACATTTCTGATTGCATCACAAGCAACCAATTCCACATGCGATTTGAACTCCAAACGATACTCTTCCTCAGTTTTTCCCATGACTATGTGACATGTACACACACTAAGACACACACACACATACACAGCAGTGCTGTTTGATTTAGTCTCTGACCTATGACTTCTGACCCTGGCTGTGTCATGTTGGATGGACTTCTGGCCCTGCCCGTCCTACTGGAATGCTCCCAAACCTCCAAACATCTAAGACAAGACACAAGGGTGTTTGTGTGCATGTGTTTAGTGCTTACATGTGGGTTTCTGTGTCTTGGTCAGTAGAGTAGCTTCCTCCTGAGACACCCTTGAAGTAAAGACCAGGGTAAGGGAGTCAGGAATCTGCCGTTCTGTGTGTGTGTGTGTGTGTGTGTGTGTGTGTGTGTGTGTGTGTAAGCTACAATACTGTATTATAAGGCCAAAGGGACTGGGGACTACAGACTCAGTTGACTAATGGTTGGAATGCCGTCAGTATTGCTGCAGGTTAATTTGGCTGCTATGATCACATATGATTAAAGAATGATGATTTAAAAAAATAATATATGTGCTTGAAGGCAGCATGTTGAAAGCATTCTCCACCATCAAATATGCAAAGACTTCATAAAAAAATTAATAGAAATCCCAAATCTTGCAAATCTTGATACTGACACAATGACCTATCATGCTTTTTGTCATCTTGGGACTAAAATCCATAAATCAAAAACACAGATTTTTAAAGGAGACACATGAATACAAAAACAGCACTGTGGTCTTCAGGTATATGATTTATTTCCATGATACATGAGCCTTTTTTCGATTAAATGAATACTTTTTTTAACAATAAACGCTGGTGATAGGAGCTTGTGAATATGCTGGTTTTATGGACGAATCTCCTAGGATCAGACGCCCTATCACATTCATAGATTATTGTTAAGTTAGTGGTGACCAAAGTAAACTACGCTTGTGGTGGATACCAATTTGAAACAAATGTGCACAACTAGCTTGAAAAGTTGGCAATGGGGTTATCCAACTGGTACCTTTAAAATAGCTAAAATGGTTGAATGTCATAAAGAAAGAAAGTCACAGTGATGCAAAAGCAGAGAACCGTTGGTTAGGACCAGCAAACCGTCCGTGAAGGAAGCTAAACTGTTAACAGCAACGTGTTTGATGTCGGTTACAGTGGTTCTGTGACCCAAAAAGATACAAATATTTAATTCATCTCAATGGCATAGCTTGCTGTGTAAATAGGTGAGTTTAAGTTCCGAACATACTGTATGCTCACTCTACAACTAGCTTAACTTAGTCAACAGTGCACCTTTTGTATAGCTCACATTGTTGGACCATGGACAAGGAAGAAATGTTTTGCAAAGCAAAGTGCATATGCATGACACAGCAAATTGCTGTAATCACACTGACACACCTGCCTAAGGGCTTGTTTACATTACGTTACTTATTCCAAGATCTTACACATTTTTCAACATCTTCCAAAGAAGACTCCAGATGCTAGATCAGTGTGTCTCAATCTTTTTCCTGGGGACAGCAGGGGATGCAAAACATTTTCCCGTCCCTTCAAATTAAGGACTTGACGGTAGATTGTTTACATCAATCAAGTGTGCAAGTGGTCAGGCAACATTTGAATCAGAACAAGAATTGGCCTATAGGTTTATTCTTATTGCTGGCCATTATTTCAGTATTTATCATAGCCCTTTTTGGGGGGGGTTGGAGGCTGTGGCTTCATGAACTAAACCGTGCATTGAACATTCATCTGTTTTGGGTGTTAAATATACCTGTGGAATATTGGTGGGGATGTGTTGTCACTTCTGCTGACTTCTGAATGACCACTCAATTGTACATAAAATGTGTTATTGTTAATGGATCCTTTTTCCATTCTGTCATTTCGTGTTTTTTTACGCTAATCTACTATATATTTTCATCCAAAGACATGAGGGTTTCCTGTGCAATGGAATCCCTATTTTTCTCCTTTATCTTCCCAGACAAATAAATCAAAGCATCCCTGCATTATCAGACCTTGCATCCCAATACAGGAACTAAAAGTCCCAGTAACCAATTGGGAAACTAGATTTTGAGCTGTGCATCTGGTAAATTCCTTCTGATGAGTGAGCATGAGACTGGCTAATAGAAAACGCTGTTTCAGAGGGTTTAAACACGCCTCTGGAAATATGAGAGTTACTGCGTAGCAAAATTGTCATCACATCAGTTAATTATCGGTTAGTTAACTTTTTTAAGAATTAACAAAACTGGAGGTGAGAGGACTAGCCTTGAATACAATACTAACCATTTGCCTTGAAAACAGCTCCCTTAAACCTCAACAAGCACCAGCTGCAACCCATTCCCCATTGGCATCCTTGCTTGCTTGTAATCCTATAACTTTGGAAAGGCCAGGGTGAGTCATTTTTACTAAACTCTTTTACATTTTAAAGTTCACATTTCAAAGCTCACATATTAAAATAACTAAGAGAATATCTGTTATAAGAGAGCATGTAGTTTTTCCCTGATGGACCCAACAGTTACATTTTAAGGTCCTATTACTGTATAACATACAAATAAATACAAGTGGATGTTTCTCATCATTCATAAAAAATTTCTTGTAGAATTGAAGAGATGATCTCAATTTCTAAATATCACATGTTTCAAACAAGCATGTGGCCAAGGTGAATATTCTTTTCTAATCTAATGATACCCAAGACCATATTAAAGTCAAGCACATATTTTCATAAATGTGTATATGAAATATATTCGATTGACTTTTAGAACGTTTGAGTAAAAATGAGTCGTCAGCGACTGGAAGGCGAGTCCATTAAGGCCAGGCTAGCGTTCCTCTACAAGCACTACCTGCTACACTGCTCATTTGCTTCAACATCTGTCCTCACTCTTCTTAATCACCACTGCCACCATTACTGAAACCTGATATAAATGACATACCCCTGCCCTGTTCTAAGGTGCATCTAGCATAGCTAAACTGTGTGTTACTAGCCTTATAACAATCTGCATCTTCTCGACTTTTGGTCTAGTAGCTCTTAGTATAGCTGCAGGAAGTAAGGGTTCGGCTTAGATTTTCTCACAACTCTCTGTGAGTAAAAACATTTTTGGGCCTAAAGAGTATGTGTTTCTGACACTAATGTCACCTATGGAGGGCATGTATATATTTGATAGATTTTTGGTCCAATCATTTTTTTAGTTTTATTAATTAGAAAATAAATATTGATTTCCCTCACCTATCTATTGATTGAAGACTCAGCTTTTAGTTTTGCTGAATCATCAGTTTCTAGGAAACATTATCTCACACAACTGTAGTTTGGGAGTACAACATTTGTGTGGTCAAAAATTACACACAACTTGAGTCACTGACTCCACCCTCAGTGTCTTTGTCATGTCTGGTTAGCTCTGCATCTGCCTGCTTCAGAGGTGAACTGACCCCTCCCACCCAGTCAACCCTGCCAAAGATTCAGGTAGATAATAAAGAAGTCACACCAACTGAACAGTTTCTTTCCCAGTGCTGTGATCTTCACCTTTAATAATACTATGTGCACCAGATCAGGACACCTCCAAACTGCTTATAAGACAGCTGCACAATATTACACTTAAACCGTAAATCTCCCCGCATCTAGATACACTATACTGGCACTACGAATGTGAATATCAACTATCCCTCTGGGTATGTTATATGTTCCCAAATTTCCTATTCTAGACTCAGCAACCATTTGTATGTAATTGTATGCAAACTTTGTGTAGATAGTGTGAATTCCGCCTGTAAATGTGGTCTAAATGTTTAAATGCACTGATTAAAAGCAGTAATGGAAATGCTTAATACACCCATAACGGGGTCTCTGTAAAACCTACTGTGTAAAGTTAGTAACTTTACACACTAGGCTAATATATAGGCTATCAACAGCATGAACCTATCTAGGTCAGTCCTGGGTTAAAAACATTACAACAATAGAAACACATCCGGCTACTTTTTCTAATAGTGTTCACCTGGACCCTGAGAAGGAAGTGAACTAGTTCAGTGAGCCGCCAGGACAGGGTGACCTAAAGAGTGATGACCATCATCATTGGGGTGTGTTACAGTACAATGGAGGTAAATCCCTCTGCTGTAAGCAAAGTAGACTACTGAGCACACGCTTATATAGCAGCTAATCAGCTTTCCCCAGACGACAGGGTAATGTCCTTATCATGGCCAGCGCTATATTTAGCTGCCACTCTCTCCCTCTTAGTAGGGGATAACACTGCCCTGGTTCCCTTCCACCCTATGGATTACCATCCACACTCATGCCCCCAACGGGACCACACGCTGCGAAAACGCCATGGAAAGGGGCTGAAGGGAACCCACCTCATGCAACCAGAGTGAGGAAAAACACCCTCTTTCCACTCCTCTGGGAAAACACAGAAAGACTAAAAAAAGGGCCCGGTAAGACGGACAAAACAGGGGAAAGCGAAAGACACATGAGAAAATGGAATATTAAGCATTCAGCAGGGAAAGTGACATCTGGAGGCATGTCCTGGTTAAATTAGTATGACGCAGGCCTGCAGCTAATCGCTTATCATTCCTATCTACTACTTTGCTCCTCAGCTCTGCTCACTGGGAGGACAAGGCATTTGTGGGGAGTGCCGAACACTAAAGTCAATTTCCCCTGCACCTGGCGGGTAGACACATACCAGGCATATGTCTGACGTACATACGCAGCGACGGACGATGGGTGACGTCTGAAACGCTAAATCTATCATGATCAGCTTGATGTGATGCAGGCTTTTTCGGGGCAGTGTCACTGTAGGAATAATGTCCAAAAAAAGCTACGTCACTTTTCATGGGTTTGGTAACCATTGTGATTTGAACGCTCTCTTCAGGACTGACTGTAGGTGCTACTCAATGCATGCCAACGAAGATCTAGTCTTGATTTAATGTCAAAATTGCATCGTATTGTTTGGAAACACAATACAATTCGAAAAGCAGGCAGAATCATTTTTCATATTTTGTCATTATAGTACCAAACTGATCTTTAGTGACCTGGCTAAGATTTAGGGGCCAGCACAGCATTTTTGCAAGCTAGTTAGCATTGCTAACATGGCCATCTCACTAAAGTACATCTAGATCATTTGAAAACTGAAGGCTACAGTTCACTGATACATTAAGAGGATTTGCAATGATGTTCATAAAAATATTTTGGAATACTGTATATATAATGTATTGTATGCTTTAAAATGTTTAACAAATGAATTAGCAATTGACTACAAGATGGCATAATTGATATCTCTTAATCTTTTATTTTTAATGACAAAATCTTTCATCTTGGACATTTCTGTTGCCTTAAACATTATTTTCAACTCTTTGACCAAACCCAATTTTGATGGCAATCAAAATAGACATTTATACAACAATAAGCCATTAAGAGAAACTGAACAAAGACATCCTCTTCCTTAGAGAATACAGTTATGAAACAAACAAAACACAAGAGAGTTTGCATGAGCAACATCATTGACACAAGTGAGTGTTCATTATAACGATTGTGTGTATGCGCCTCAAATGAAATAACACTTGCTTTCCTGCACGCACACAAAGAAACCACAGACACACACAACACACACACACACACACACAAACACACACACACACACATTGCATTGCTTTAACACTGTCTTCACAGCCTCTTGGAACGAGGCAGTCAAGAAGACAATGGCATGAGCCGAACAGCACGTACCAATCTCTCATAGAGAGACTGGTGTCACAATAGGAGATCTGAAAACAGGTTTAATAGCTGTGAGGTGTCTACATCGATAAGAGTTACAATTACTCAGCATGTTTTCCTCAGAGTTTGCACCTGGTAACTTTTTATGAGAAACAAACATTTGATTTGTGGAAACTATTATTATACCTCTCTTTAACTTTCTTTTTGTTCATTATTTAATATAGTATTACTCAAAATTATCAGGTGCAAATTTTGCTGGTGCAAATACTTACAATGCCATTCCACACTTCCTGACTGCAGCCCTTTATATTTGAACAAAACCTTTCATATTGTGTACATTTTCAATGGCCCTCCATACCATGAGACATACATGTTAAGAAGATACCTTTGAAAGCATACAAGAATAGTTCTGAAAGGGTTTTGTGATTTATTTAATGTGCATGAAAATGAGGTGGTGTTTGACAGCAAATTAGTCATGTACAATTCCCTGCATAGCACCAGTCAGTGCATGCAACTACCTGTGTGTACTTACGGACAACATGCTGAGGTGAAAGTCTATCTTTTTTGCACTTTAGATACATTAGACTGAAGGAAAATGTATTTCATATAGCAGTACTTTGTGTATAAGTCTATTTTTTATTGGGGCCTTTATATTTCAATCTGGTTGTTTAGCTTTCATTTTACATCACACTCAAGCCTTAATATTTTCTGTGTATATATATATATATAAACGGGCCATCTTTGAATTAATCTCATGAACATTTTGGCATCCAAGTCCCAAATTATATTTTTGAAACTCACTTTCTGACTACTTCCACATTAGACGAGGATGTATAAAAAATATCTTCAAAATCCAAAGTGATGAACGTCATATGGAACAACCCTCTACTCCCCAACTTATACACTCTTTCTAAAACCACACATGGAAATCCCTTAGAAATTAACATCAGAAATGTCACAAAAAAGAGAACAGCAAAGGAAAATGTCCACCTTGTGGAACACACACATATTGCCCATACACACTCTAAATAAAATAGCAGTAAAATGTCTCTGAAGCAACGCATTCAGGACCATCCCTCTACTGTGTATTCTAAAATGTATGTTCTGTCAAAAGAGAGCACATGAATGCTTCAGGTTATACAGGCCTGATTCTTAAGCTTTGTTCACACTGCAGGTCTACAATAAGTTACGTTTCTTTTTTCAAATCCATTGTAGAATAGTTGGTGACTGAAGTTAAAAGTGACTAAATAAGATTTGTGTGTATACAGTTGGCTAGTTGTCCTTAGAAATAAAGTGTGAATGTGCATTGCTGTAGGCTGGTTGGTGGTAGTGCTTAGTGCTTCATATTTAGACGTTCTGTACCAAAATACACACAGGTGACAAATAAAAGGAAAAACCTGAATAAATGAGTGGAGGAACATAACGAATGCAGATGCTTCCATACAGGTGTGCTGAATGATGCAATTAAGCTATTAAAATCCCATCATGCTATGTGGCTCAGCGAGAGCAGGCCCAGTTGACCTCCATTTTGGATCAAAATGGTAAGAGGGAGGGATCAAAGTGACTTTAAAGGAGTTTCGTATTGGGGCACAGATTGCAGGAGATTCAGTGACAGACTGCGCAACAGGCTAGTGTTTCAATAGGAACAGTGACTAAAGCTACATCTGCATTAAAATCTGCGGGGACACGTTGGTAAATGGGGTTGGAAATTGTGGTTGAAAGTGCACAATCGATGATGCTTATGCATTACTGCAATATGTAAGGAGAAAACAGAACAGCAACTCTTTCCCTGGTGACTGAGAATGTCAATGCAGGACGTGATCAAACAGTCAGCAAGAAACATTCCATCAAGAGGATGATATTATAGTGGGGTTGTAGTGCAAAACCCCTCATTATAAAGGTTTTTCCTTTAATTTGTCACCCTTCAATAAGCAGACAACATAAATGTCTGCTATAAAACATTTCCAGTTGCTTTGAATGTTTGAAATCATAGTGTAGGAATCTGATTTGTATCCACCAATAAACTTGGTTTAGAACATGGTTTGAAATATAAAACTCTTCAGACGGAGGGAAGAAAATGTGGATTCTAATTGGATATGGAAATAAGATTTCACTTGAAACTGCCAGTGTGAACAAGGCTTTACTGTCTCCTCCATTTTCTTGCACTCTATGCCCTTTCCCTTTCTTCCTCCAATTATAGTTTCTTGACTTGAGAGATATGAGACCCACTTCTGTAAGTCGAAGTTCCAAACCTTGTCCATCTACATCATTAAGGACTTGATGGTCCAAAATGAATGTCTTTACTCACAATGACACACCATAAAACCCCCTAATAGGCCCATTGTCCCTTGTCTACAATAACCAAGTCTGAGTTTATTTACAAAAATATAACAACCTGTTTCTTCCTTCTAAACATGTAGGCACTTAACCAAAAATATTCATATATTGCATTTTCTGTGCATGTTGTTGATCTTCTCCTTAATCAGCTAAATGATGGGTATTTGAAAGACAGATATTTGTTCTATAAACAATAACCTGTTCTCTTTTGCATTGTTTGGGGCAAGACTTTCTTTTCTCACTTCTTGTTTTCATTAGAGAATAATAAAAGTTCTTTAGAGCCAATCAGGAATTGTCCACAACTTCCTGTATTCTCTTTCATCACTTATCGTCAATGTACACTCGGTATGTGCCTGTGACACTGCGTATGACACTGTTTGCTGTCTCAGACTGTCAGTGTCTGTATGCAGATACGAGTACATTGTAGGTAAGAGTGTTTTCCAGAGCGAGTCAAACACAAGCGGTTGCTTGTAAAACTATGACTGCTGTCACCGTGGACATGTCCGCTACATAGTTTCACTGCATCCTTAATGCTGGTATAATTCAGCCTTGGGCCTAATGCTTCTAACGCTGTGGCAATTCCAAGGAGGCTGTCGCCTCCTTTTAGGTCAGCCTGCTCCTGGCTTGCTTCCTTTTGCTTTCCACCTCCACCACTGGCTTTCTGCCCAGAATAAGTTCTCTCTTCTCAGTGAAAGCACATCCAAGTGGCTAACCTACTCTCCACTCCATCCTGCTCACGAAGCAAAACGACTCCATCTTCCCTGTCTTCATCGTCCCACTGGAGCACAGAGAGGAACCACCGCGGTGCTACGATCCCGGCGTTGTTTAGGATGAGCACGCTGTCGTCCGATGACTGACGGATTGCACGTGTCCCCTTTCAGACAGTCAGTTGCAGGGCATCCACGAGTACATGGGATGGCGAGGAGGCGCGTGGTGCGATGTGTTGGGGTACTGCTGAGGCGGGTACTGCTGAGGCGGGTACTGCGGAGGCGGGTACTGCGGAGGCGGGTACTGCGGAGGCGGGTACTGCGGAGGCGGGTATGTCACCTGCGCCACGTAGTAGTTGCTGAAGTTGCCGTCCGCCACGTACGGGGCAGGCTGGTAGAAGCAGGTGACGTTGGCCGCGTTAGGGATGACGTTCTGCTCGGCTAGGACTCGAAGGGCCAGGGAGGAAATCAGGCCCAGGGTCTGTCTCCTCTCGTGGCCCATCAGACACACCGTGCTCTCCCGCACCACTCCGTGCAAGGTGGCGAGATAGTCGTATTTCCTGTCTTCCAGACCCACAAAGTGGTTCTGGAGGTACGATTCCAGCTTCCTTCTCTGTTCGCCCACCTCCGGGAAGTCAATGAAGAACCTGGAGCACATGTAGCGCTGGAGGAGCTTCATTTCGGTTCCAGAAGCCGCGCGGAAACCACGCACCAGAAGATGGCAGTATTTTAGTAAGCCGCCACCGCGTATCTCCTCGGGGCTCCGCGTGCAGATGAGGCGTTGGCGTAGATGGTCGAGGGCTGTTGAGAAGTCACCGTAGACGCTCTCTCCCAGGATGGTGGGGTGGAAGGTGGAGGCCATGGGGTGCTCGGAGCACTCGTAGAAGAGGAGCAGGGAGTCCAGACGGATCTGGAAGGAGTCCACGCTGAACTCAAACTGCCGACGTAAAGAATCCACAAACTTTAGCTCCACATTCTTCCCTCGGTTGTTGGAGAGCGAGATGAGGCTCCAGCGGTCTGAGTCATTACACACCTTCACCATCTTCTGCACATAGGCTTCCTGGAAACACAACCACACAGAAATAAGAAAACATCTCTTTATCTATGGGATTTCTGTTTATGACCCTCAGATTCCAAGCCACATTCAGCCACAAGAACATTTTGATTTGAGTGGCTGGTTAGGGGATGGAAACATAATTATAACTAATATTTACACTCGAAATTGCCCAGGAGAACAAGAACAAAAAACTTTCAAATGTTGATTAAACTGAAAAACTATCACATACAGTCCAAAATGATTGCACCCTTTAAAGATTAGCAGAAATTATTGGGTGAAATTCACGATGCTGTTGACATTAAATAGACCACAAGGAAAATAATTACAAGTTTCAAATTGTATTAGTTGCATATGTTACTGTCTATAAACTACAAGATGTTGTGTGGATAAATGCTTGTTTCTTAGGATAAACCATTCAGTTCATTAAATATATCACTCCAAAACAAAAAATACAAATACTATCAAATTGTTAATCCAAATGGGATTTTGCACATACATCAGTCCCAGAATTTGTAAGTAAATGACCGGCAGTAACATTTACAATAAGCATGGGACAGCGGCGTGGACTGAATGCGTGTGTATATTATCTGTGGCTCAGTGTCTGAGTGAGACTTGTGTCTGTTGATGACGTGTGTGATTGAGCCGTGGGGGTTGTGTGCAAAGGGCCTCCGCGGTGCAGATTTCAGAGCAGGGCAGACGCAGGAGGGAACAGTCCGACCGCCTCCGGGGGGTAGAAGCTGCATTTCGGCATCAGGCCCCGGTGGCCGGGGTCCATGAGGATCTCTGTGGCCATTCGGCAGCGCCGTGCGGAGGGAAAGTACCAGGCAGCGTGCCCCTGGTGATATTTTGGAAGGAACTCACCGCCCTGCGAGAGCCACATGAATCGTGGTTGACGCTGCTGCTGCACCAGGCGACGATGCAGCCTGAAATACCCCCATATTTGACGGCAGACATGGGCTTAATCATGGCAAATGTGTAAAGGCCTGTTAGCCACCACCAGAAGACTGACACTCTGCAACAAGTCGACCTTCCAGTCAGACAACGATCTTAGACACACACCAGACTCCACAAAGAAACACGTTTGTCCTCTGTACATTCATCACCTTCTGTATCTAAGTCCTGCGTTGAGCCTGGTGTCAGTGGGAGACATAATACTACATTATGAAAGTATGTCAAAAGTTATTTTTTATGTTTTCACAATATGAAATCAGCTATTTGTCTGCCTATCTGTTTATGCAATCATTATCATATCCATTAGTGACTTCCTGCCTACCGTACCTCACAAACAACTTTAAGTTCCCTCTTTTGTCTGATGTGGAAAAATTGTGAATATCCGACGCATAGAGCTGAATTGAAGGATCTTGCAACATTATGCATTTTAGTATGGACCTCGTCCTTGAAATCCTCCACCATTTTAATGTTCTGGATGGTACTTTTTGGCTGAGTTTTCCCAATGACCCGAGATTTTTTGAACAAGGCCATCAAGACCCAAAGTATGAAGGCCTTCCCAGCTGACTGCATGTTATGTTAGCATGCTGGTGTGAGTGTGCTGACTGACTCCATAAGGATAAATGTATATGGATGTGTTGTCTATCTGTCTTAGACAGTTGTGCAAAAGGCGTTACTGGCAGCGTGCACACATAATAGGTTAACTTACTGATAATGGGGCACGTGTGATACCTGTGCTGAGATGCCATACAAGTTACTTATACGGTTATTTGAATGTAATTAATCTATATGTTTGACATTGAGAGGTAAGTAATCTCCATTATTTGGTATGCTGGAAAGCTCTATTTTTCTGTCAGGAGAAGTACCTTGCACAGAACTTTGGAGCGGCATGCGCCAAAACTGGAAAGAAAACGGGCGGAGTGGTCTCCTCACAGAGACCAGGCGATGCACGCAAAACATGGAAAATGCATACCCGTCGGAATGCGTGACGCGCGTAAGGTACCCGTTGGTGTGCACGACGCATGTCACGAAGCCGCACGGGCCCATGCCAACGAGAAAGGACGCTATTCAGCAAAGGGGCATGTGTTCTGCACAGGCTGAGCCTTACCCGTGCACGTGCCTGGTCATGGGTAAGTAGGTATCCAGGTAACTGAGCGGATGGCCTTCCAATTGGATTAGTGTGAATCCTCTTGGAAACCACTGATTCTACTATCTCTAGCCTTATCACTGCGCAGGTTACAATCCAAAGCAGAATGTTAAATGCACCAAAGGCCTAACAAAATACATTAACGTAGATACTGTGAGTACCGGCATATCTGTCGTTGATATGCTGCCATACTGGGGGTGAACTAAGAGATGGAACATGTGTTGCATCCTCACACAGCAGTCTAACTTTCACTGACTGGATTTGTAAAGCAAGTCATGACGTGTATCTTGTAATCATGCACACATTTGCGCAACTAAGCTTAGTAGTTCTGGACATCTGCATTAACCTGCATTATGAATAAAAAATGATCATAACGAATGATAATAAAATGTGTAATACCTTTAAGGTCACTGGTGTGATCTTCTCCTTGTTCACTCCTTCGGGTAAGAAATCTAGAAGAGCGTCTAGAACTATATCCTTAACCGTCTGGAACTCCAACTCGCCTTTCATATTGGCACAGAATATCAAGTCCAGATCCTTCCATCCCAACCCGCTGTCCTCGTGGAGAACGTGGCTGGCCGCGGAGCCGTTTAGGCGCACTTCCCGGACACGAATCCCTTTCTCCTCCATACGACACCTAACCACTTTGACAATATCCCGCGGCTTCATCTCCAGGGTTGGGAAGTTCCAGCGGCCGTGTATCGGGATGGACCCAGCCAGGATTGTGTCCAGGCGCTGCACTTGTTCCCAGTTGAGCACGCTAAGGTTACTGCTCTCTCTGTCCACAAGAGCGTCCACTGGAGTCGATTGTCTCGAGTCGACTTTCTCGCACATATTGATAAGAGGTAGATATGAAAATTTAAAAGCAAAAAGTGATCACTCCCTCAGCCTTCGTTGTGGATTTCTGTATTTGTCTGTATCACTCTCACTCTTTGAACATATGAACGAGCATCCCCTTTTTATGCACAGCAGATGTTTTCCCCAATTTGTTGCTTGGAGTGAATCCAGGTTTGGATCCTCAGATTGTTTCGCTGCCAAAAGCTAGCTGTCCAGTCCCTTCCCTAAACAAACTTCAGAGGGGATATTACTTGAATGTTGAGCGGGTCTCAAGGGTTTGTCCAGCAGCTGCCGCTCACTGTCTCGTATTCGTTAGCTGTGCGCTTTCTCTTCCGTCTGGGTCGCCATCGCCTGAAGGCGCGCCTGTCAATTAGCATTGATACAGAATAGTATTAACTTTCTTAATAAGTTGTACCCGTACTGCAATCCGAATCGCCTTTTTCGTTAGACTTAAGCGCATTTCAGCACCTCTCAAAGTTTTTACCCAACTACGTTTACACGTAGCAGGTTTTGCGTCTCTTCGAATGTCTCCTCAGCTTTTACGCATACTCGAAAGAACAAAACACGTAAATATACATCTTTATCACCTACCATTCACAAATCGTGTATAATTGTAACTTGCTGGTCACATTTTGACAATGTTTTGCTTGATGGCAGTGCGTCACGACACAGAAGTTCCGCGCCACAGACGCTTGTGGGTTTTGGAGAAATTGCTTTCCCCAGTGAAGCTACGGCGGGGCTTGTTATGAGTGGCAGCTTCTTCCACCAATCGCTGTAATCGGTGCTTTCTGGGTGCATTCCAAGCAAGTACAATATACCAATCCCAAACGCCGATCTGAGGTCAGATTGTAGCTTTGCGTTTCATCCCCTATTGATGAATGCTCTCTGGGACGAAGGAAAGCGAATTCTAAATCGGTTCATGATGCCAAAACTAAAACGAGAACGTTCATATTGAAGTGACACCCGATGCAGTATTTTTACATAAAAACTACATGCATGTCGTTTTTGACAAACTCAAATGTGCACATAATACATTTCAATTGTGTCACAGTGTTGATTATTTTTAGTATTGGGATAATATACGTCAATGCATGCTGTTTATGCAAAACTCATTGTTAACTATCAATCAGTATGAAACGGATGAGTGATTTAGTGATCGAGTGTCAATTCGTGCGTCCGCAAAAAGTGCCCCTGACCACCTCAACAGCCAGGTTGCTTCGACGATAGTCAAATATGCTACTTAAGTTATTTTCAGAAGTGATCTGAAACTTGCCACGACAACAAATAATATGATATCAGCTTTTGTTTTGATCAAGGATAAAAGCAAGCAGTTACTTATGAACAATATAAATGGTTGTAGCAATAACATGTCTTGCGCAATTAACTTCTGGGATCCACCCGTAAACATCGTTTTCCAATTTCATAAAGCGCATTTTCGAAGTGAGAATGTTCACTTATTTTCCAGCTCCCTCTCGGTTATATTTGTTGTAAAAGAATGCAGTAGTTGACCAGAAAAATGACAAAATATAAAAATCCTGTATTTTGCGTATGATACAGCCTTCCATATAACGCCCTCTAGAGGGAAGGTAAAATCACGTTTTTGCGCTGTCTCAATAGCTGCTTGTAGTTGCGCTTCCATACAGATTCATTTGGAAATATTTTTACTTACGGAATTAACTTGGTATGTACAACTTTTAGTGTGTGTTCATATGCATTCACATTATTTCAGTTTTATAAGTGTGAAACTTACAAGTGTAAAGATGGAAATGTGTTTTTTGCAACACGCCCTTTGATACGTCTGGAGAGCAGAGTAATGGCCAGGGGTCAACTCCGTTCAACCTTGGAGCGATTACTTTTAAATGGCTTGCTTAAGGGCAGACCGACAGAATTTCCACTTTGTCGGCCAGGGGATTCCATATACCAACCTTTTGGTAACTGGCCACCCCTCTTAAATCTATATGTTGCCCTAAGTAAGTGTTAGCAAGTGTGCTCAAAACAATTCCAGGGGAGGAATGCATTAGGGTTTGTCGGTGTAAATGACCATAGGCTACAGGTACAGTATCTAAGTCTAGTGGCTATAGTGTCAGGTTAGGCTACTTGTCACTCAGAATCTATCAGATAGAGCCTGAATGGTTTGTCTGCGTCACTGTTGACTAGCCCATAAACCAGCTTACTGCAGCTTACTCTTTCTGTAAAATAACACCCCCCCATACATACAGACTTACATTGTTCGTACAGTAACATACACACAACTATACACACAGACTTACACATTCTGTACAGTAATACAAACACGCACACACACACACAGACACACAGTTAAACTGTATTTACATCAACACATTCACACACACACACACACACACACACACACACACACACACTTATACACACAGGCTGTACAGTAAAACACACACACACACTTATACACTCAACCTTAAACTGTATGTAATTTAACACACACATACAAATATATTTACACTGTACATACAGTAACACACACACACACACACACACACACACACAGACCTTGACAGTATCTCAATCAAACCGATAATGGCTTAAAAATGATATTACTTTTTTTGGTAGTACAAAAAATCGGTAGTACAAGCTGTTTTATATAAAAACAATTGTTAAATTCCACCATGACTGAATAAATCTACATAAGACTGAATTTGGTCAGACTTTCATTCAAGGATTCTAAACAAATATTTAAATGCTTAACAAACCAAGAAATTCTATACATAGTGAGTACTTGCTATAAAAAAATACATGTTAAGCAACTTTCACTAAATTTAGTCATTTAAAGCTTTATTTTAATCTATTTTATTCCATATTTGACAGGAAAGAGGTGAATAATAGTGCCGAGGGCTTTTACTCAATGAACAGTAGCTGAGACTCAGACCCACACTACATCACTACGCTAGGCCACATCTTTCACCAGAGAGATCACCAAAATATGTTTACTTAAAGAACAGTTCAGCTGTGAAGTTTGGCAACAGAATAACAGTGAAATCATTCCATGCTTTTGAGACCACACTTTCCAAAAACCTAACATCTATTCCAAATTCAGCGAGGACTCAGCTTAACGACTTTGCCATGAAGAACACTGTAGATAACAAAAGAAGAGAGGCGTGGCCTGGGGCTGTCTACTGGTCAAAGCCATTGCCTCTGGTGAACATCCGTTGCTGCAGTGTGGATTCAAATTCGACCTATTGCCCTTTCAGCAAAAACTCAAAAGCAAGGATAGTCTATCTTAGTGTCTGTCACACCCAGTATCTGTGAATGTGCATAGGATCATTTTAAACATGTAACATACCTTATGAAAAAAATGATGCTCTCTTGTTTAAACAGTCTTGGTTGTTCTCTCGGTTTATTACTATTAATTGTTATGGAAGTTGACCTCAGTGCAGTTTACCTACCTACATCCTTTGGCTTGATTATTTTACCAAATACAAACATATTGCTTTTGGTCATGAATGTTAAAAATACTGGCAAAAGTTGTAGGCGGAGCGTTACAGTTTAGAATGACAACTTCCTGGCAGCAAGCAGGATAAAAGAACCACCCTAGTGAATGACCTGAACCTGGCTCTGTGCTCCACACTGTCAAAACACTCTTTAACAGCCACTGAGGACATGGCCCTTTTGGGTCCATAAACAGTGACCTGGAAGAGAAAAATGTGCGGTCACGCTATAAAACCACATATTATTCTCCAGGGCTGGCGTTTTGGAAAAGACAGAGATGCAAAGGAGTCCCGATCCAGAAACATGGAAATTAATTCCATTTACTTTATTTGGATACACTGTTAGTAATGTGTTTCAGGTCAGTTGATTGATGATATAATCTGGAAGATTGTCCCTCCGGAAAGAAGGGCTGCCATTTCCATCCACTATTTCTGTATGGTTGTTTTGCCAGATATGTATACATGTGAATCCTAATTAATGAAGATAATGGTGAACGTCTGAGGGACATACCAGACTGTAGGATATACTGTAGTCCAGGGGATGACAGGGGATATTGCAGGTGTCATGCCCTGAGACTTAGTCGTAGAGGTTGTAGGTCAGAGTTCAGAATGCAGCTACGCGCTTCCTGTTCAGATTATACATAGTTGCATACACCCAGGAGGGAAGGGAGAGGGCAGCTGAGTGATCTAAGCAGGTTTATAGAGGAAGATTTTTCCCAGAATAACAGACTTCTCTTTGAAGGCTTATCTCCTGCTACCTACCCTTCTTCACCACTTGTTGGCTTTTTTTTGTCCCACAAGGAAATGTACAGTGCATATACAGTGCCAGTCAAACCTTTGGACAAACAGCCCATTCACTTAGATGGGCAGGTATGTATGTCTATTAAATAAAACAGAATGCAACACATATACACTGTATTTGTTATAGGTGGCAGAGCACATTAGACCATGAACTTTGACACTGTGGGTGGATGACAACCTGCCACTAAGCCCTCTCTGTGGTCGTGAAGTCTGCGTCTACATGTTGTCGCTTTACAAATATGTCGATGTTAAGCATTGGCAGCTTTGACCCGGGCAGACACGGTTTGTGAAGACAGGATTTCATGCGCGGTTGAGACGTCACAGTAAAGCAGATGAGGCCGTAGTAAAGCTTTTGACGAAGAGTCTACCCCTGCCCTCACTCACTCTCCCTTCTCTCTCCCCCTCTTTTCCGACTCCATTATCACCAAGTTGTCTTCTTGAAATGAATGATCCGATCATCATGAGTCTGTGAGAGCTGCAGTCACATCTTCCCCTCCTCTCTTGCTCCTACGATTCCTTTCCCTCCCTCCTGCCTTGACCTTTTATACTTCCACTGGCCTCCCTACTCACCCCTGAATGCCCCACTCCTCCCCCACCACCTGTAGCAGCTAATAGGTTACGTCAAGTCTGCTTTGAGCAGGCCTAGAAAAGAAAGACGCTTTGAGCGACTGTGCTTAATTGATGCTTATAGACATAGAGCACATAGAATTCACTGGACAGTATACATTTTGAAGAGGGAACTTGCTGTTGCGCTACATTTGCACACATTCACTACATGAAATAAAGATTATGACAAGGATATATTTATTCTAAAAAGGTTGTGGAAGTGCTTGGTGGAGTAGTGTCCTGTATTGACAATGGCAGGCTTTATGGGGAAGCTACATTTTGATGGTACACTGACTTTGGCGATACTACTTTTGAACCGTTTTCACTGAATATGTGAAACTGCAAGCAAAACATGATGGTACATTGTGTGTAAACAGACATTTTCATTCTACAGGTTGTATTTCTATATCTCCACTCCCTTCTGTTGCTCAAGCCTTAATAAGTGACCATGTAAGACCCCATTTGACCTTTTGGAACACGCTCAGTAAGCCATAGCTAAATGGCTCCATTGCTCCTAATGAGATTCACTGACTCGCCAAGATGGACCGCTCCCATCCCTGCAGGGCACTATGTAACACTCTATGTGCGTGGATACCATCTGTATTTCTCTTCTTGCAGTTTTGATTGAGATTTTGAGCTCTACTGAATGTCTATGATGGAATAAAAGTAGCAGATGATGTAGAATCCCAGACATCGTACTTAATATGCTAGTCATCAGATGCACCCAGCTGTTAAAAATAGTTGGATTGTTGGAAATGGCAACAAGCAGAAAGATACGCGTAAGTGGAATAAAACAGTGTGGTGGTGCCAGCAGTTGTAAAGCATTCACATAATCATTACAGTGAGGCCTGCACAGTGCAACATAAAACTATGACTGGGGTGAGCTGTTCATGCAGCTGCAGGGTGATTGGCCAATATCCTTTACAACGGCATTGAGAAAGGACACACGCCCGATAGAGGTGTAAAGGGCTGTGCCTTGAGACGTGCATTTGATGTGTCTGCACATCCTTTTGTCTACTGTAGCGTCTGCCTGTCACCTCTGTAGTCTGCAAACGTGATACTCCTCTCGTTCTGAACCACACCCATCCATAATGGTTTCAGGCTGATCATGAGCCAGGCGCAGGGCGCCGTGCGCTGCCTTGATAAACACATGACAACTTGACACCTCGTAGAGACCCTTGGCCGGCGGATTCTATTTCCATAGCAGAGTAGCTTTCAACCAGGCTGTTTCCCTCTCATGTTGAGCGACCTTTCCTGAGGACTTCCATCGCCACGGCGACATAAACAGGAAGTGGGCCATGCAGTGTCAGTTGGGGTGAGAGAGTTGTGACTCAGTTCCTGTTGAATTCTGTGGCCGCAGATGTGATCTGCAGATCCGTATAAAAAACAACCATGCACACATAAAGGAACGTTCTGTAACATTTCCAAATGTATTTAAACCTTGTGCTGTGGGTTATATGTGACAACATGAAGTATGTAATAGCATAATCAATTGGCAGTATTACTATTTCCTAAATAAGCCACCATAAACTACTTATATTAATGAGAACATATATTAATGAGAACAATGAGAACATCTATTGTCTTGCTACTATTAAGTATTAAGACAATGCAAAGTTCTTCACTCCTTCACATGCAAGTTGCTGTCTGATTTTGTTCTCTCTAAAGTACAAAATACACTTGGGCAGAAAGGTAGGCATTCAGAACTGCCTGGTCTGTCCGTTTCACTCAATAACTAGTCATCCAACAATAAGGTACCATTCTGCCATCTGCTGGAAATAACTTTCCCAGTTCCTTCAATTAGAAACTTCTCACAAAGCCCCCTTCCTCTTAATTGACACTGGGTGGCAGTCTTAACACATTTACAAAAACCCCTGCTGCCCCAACTGCACCCTGTATAGGTTGGAAGTGATAGGATGCTTGAGTTGTTTTGAGTGCTCTCTAGTTAAACCGTTCCGTCAATCCCCTCCAGTAAATCTGTAGTATTTTTTCTCTTCCAGTATAACTTGCTCTTTCAGGACATAAATTGTCTGTTTGTTGTTAAACACAGTGTTTTTAATCAAATAAAAGTAGCAAAAAAAATGAAATTTCCTTGTAATTAGAGAGCAACAGATATTTGAAATCCTATGTAACCACCCACCCATTTATCTGGTAGTAACTAATAGTTTTCAGACATGCTTTTTAAATCATGTATCTAATCAAATCATTGCTCCCTCTTGATTCAAGTAGATTTAAGTGGAAAATGATTCATCAAACTAAGGCAGAAATTTAACAGTAAAGGTTCCTAAGATTACATGATCTTATGTGCTCAAGAGAACCACTTGGAACTCTGTTCATAATGTATTAGTCATGGGAAATTTCCCACATTACAATGCTTTTGATTAGAAAGAAGGAGTTTGTCACATCCCCGCCTCCGCGAGCGCGCAGCAGAGGGCGCCCGCGCTCCTGAGTCAGCACCTACTCACACACCTGCTTCCAATCACCTCGTCACACACCTGCTTCCAATCACCTCATCACACACCTGCTTCCAATCACCTCATCACACACCTGTCCCTATTCTCCTCATCACCACCCATACAAATACAACTCCCAGCCACTTCTCCCCTGCCGGATCAATGGTTTACGCAAGCATTCCACATCTCGCAATCTCCTCGAACAGACCTTCCGTGTACCGACTTATCGCCCGTCCCCGACTACTCTGCCTGAGCCCTGCCTGTACGTCTGTTCTCCGCCGGAATTGCGATCCCTTGCCTGTCCCTGACTACTCTGCCTGTTCCCTGACTGTGCTTCT